>SNQN01002409.1:8155-33437 GCA_008642245.1 Bassia scoparia | reverse complement strand
CGATATTATGTGAATTTTTCTCATTTATATCACCTATTTGGAAGATCAAATTTCTAAGACAAGTGATTGTTTGAGTGCTAGCATTGATAAAAATCAGTGGCTTTGAGATAAAGATTGGGCCTGCTAGACTAACCTTCTGAAACACTCAAAACCTAAGAATTAAAGATTGGCTTGCCACACATTAAGTATGTCGTGGATAGAGTATGTGTAAAATGTGCCAAAGTGTAAAAGCCACGGTCTTTCCTCACTTTTGTTTTGAGGAATGAAACGAATATTAAAAGGTCATTGATAGTAGAAATCATCAATGAGTATTATGAATTAAACTCATAAACCATGTATTGTATTTAGGTCAATAATGAAAGAGACATGAACTAGGGACATGTCTAAATAACAAGATTTTACCCCTCCGTTCCTAGAGATACTTGAAAGCGTGGTCATGCGAACCAAAGTAATTCGGGGGCGAAGGTACTTATACGGCAAAGTGGGTCGCATTATCCCATAAATAACCTTTGCTAATTTCTCTCAATTTTAAATATATAAAGTTATTCAAAGCAATTTAACAATTAAACAACCTAATAAAGAATTACTAATTTGAAGTGATTAACACAAAAAGTAATTTAATTAGACCCCAACTATAGATAAGATTATTTAAGGAACCTAAGTGTTGGGTTCCCTAAGTTTTGAATTGATGACAAACCATTACAGAAACAGGATGATTAAAATATGAATATGGTTGGTTCTGGTAACGCGCTAGTTTAGAAACTTGTTTCCCTAGACAAGTTAATATTTAATGAGAATACTTTGAAACTAACTTGTTTATTGAGGGAACAGCTGATTACAAATAAGAGCTCATTCATTGTGCAGAACCAGTACGAGCTGTTTCCTTGCTGTTATTTTGAAGAACAGTCATATATCTTTGTTGCATGTTAACTTTGTATATGTGCAGTAATAGATCTGTCCAAGACTTGAAGTGTGAATCTTTCGAAGATATTCGAAGAAGAAAGCTGTGCCTCAAAGATTGAAGTAATTAAAGAAAGATTCAAGTTCTTGAAGATTGCAATGAAGATTCGAAGAATTGTATTTTAGAATTTAAATTAAGGATTTTCATGTAATATGCTCTGTGTGTGACTAAATGGAAATGAACTAAGTGCTTAAGTGTTTTTGAGTTGTTGGTGATTTGGTACAAGCTTGGAACAGAATTCATAACACACTCAAGGAACCAAGCTGGGAACCAGCTTAGTTCCTGAATAGAATGTTGTTGTGATTTTTGAAAAGGGTTTTTTCTAAAATATTTCCAGAAAGATATTTGAAAGATATTTTTGCGCTGGAATTATAGATGGATATTTAATTACCTTAAAAACTGGAGTATATATCTTTTCGATCAAAAGTCTTAGGATAAAATCGAACAAGAAAAATACTTTCCATAAAACTTAATCTTGCCTTTGTTGGCAAGATATAGATTTATGGAAACTAGTTATCAGATAATATAATATACGTCTAATACCTCAACATTCTATAACTCTCTCCACTGATTTAAAAAGAGAAAATTACTTTTGAGAGAAAAACACAAAAAGCATTTAGTTCATAACCATCGAGTCATACACGACATATATCGAGCATACAATATTCTCTTACTTAGCTTTCTAATAAGCAATTCATAAGAGAGGAATTTGGTTCTTGTAAAGGCTATCAACAGAGGGGTTTGAAAAGCCTGGGTAGTGTTTGTGAGTTCAAACACAAAGTTGGACTTACGAGTGTGAGTCGAGTGACAATCAGTAGTTGAGAGTGTGGGTTGTGCTGGTTTCCGTAGTAGGGAAACAGTAGAGTGAGCAAGTTCCTTTGTTTTTCAGAGTTGATTAATAAAGAGCTTAGGGTGGAGGGACGTAGCCCGAAGTTGGGTGAACTCGTTAATACTGTGTGTTCTTTTACTGGCTTTTACCTTACATTACCCTGCGTCATAGGAACCAGCAACAACTGGTTCCTTATCATTAGATCAAAGCAAAAAGAAAAATTGGTCACAGTCGATTATACTCAATTCCCCCCCCCGCCCTCTGAGTATCTTAGAAACTTCATTAAGCATGATAAGTATTATTGTAGTTATCTTTGTTTAACGTATAATTATTAAAATTAAATCCTTTAACAAATGTGAGAAAAGCAATCAAAACAATCAAACTATACAAGTATTTACAAATGTACGAAGTAATGGGAATTGATTTTGAGACTCTCAAAAACTTACCACTTCAGCGTTTGATGTTTTCTTTGTGTGTTTAGTTGGATAGAGTTTTGCTTTAAAATTGATAGATTAAAGAAGAAAAATAATTTAGAAGAAGAAAGTTTTTGATTGAAATAAAGTAGTAGAAATAGAATAGAAGAAAGAAAGAAGAAGTCGTGAGAAGGAAGAAGTTATGGTTTTTATAGAGAAAATTGTTAACGATTAATTTATGGAAATCACTAATAAATTTGCGACAATATTATTTCTTTCACCAATAATGGCAGCGACAAATGACATTTGTCGTTGGATTACAACAGAATAAAATCAAAATCGCTAACCTAAAAATTGGATGAATATGAATCGAGTGGCATATAAAATATTTGACAAAATTGGCGATGATATATATGTTAGTCGCTAATAAACATCAGAAAGGTTTTATATTATCGATTGTTTTTTCATTGAATCTTTAAACAATGTTAGTTGATTAGGCGATCAATAAGAAGATGATGCGCAATTTGTCAGCGATAAAATCTTATCTTCGCTAGTATTTTCCAATTTTTTCAAACACCATATTTTTGATCTAACAAGTCAAATTAGACATGTAATATATGTTTTGAAGCTCTTCAGTGTACTATATAATGTAATATAATTATGTAATCAATTTTGGCTATATATAAATAATTTTTAATAAGCTTACCAACGTCCAGTACAAACAATTACTAATCTTTTTTTTGTGAAATAAAAGAATTATTGCACACACAAAAAAAAGAAAAGCAATACCAAAATCCTAAGAAATGCTACTGGGTGACAACCCTACTAGTAGGCTCTCACACATGATTCATTGCTTCACACTAACTGGTACAGGCAATCAAATAACAAAGAATCCACCCATAGCTTACATTCTTTGAACCTTTACAAATGCTTAGCAACCTTAGGTCTAGTATTGGTAAAAGAACTGGATTCTTTGCCATAGAGTGACAAACCAGCCCGACCCCCGGCCTCAAAATTAGTGGGATTTGTGGCATGAATTTTTAGGCCGAAATCAGTTGGGGCCGGGCCCTACTGAATTTTCCAAAATTTTCGGCCGGCGCTTTGGTCTTCACTTTTTGTGCATTTTAGTTGATTTTTTTTTCCGGCCCGAAAAAGCCTGCTCAATTTTCTGGATTGGGCAAACAAAAGTAAGCTCGACTTCCAAGCCCGACCCAATTAAAAAGAGCACAAGCTTCACATGTCAAGCCCAGACCGCGACTCGACATTGATCACCTTATTTTAACAGATGATTAAGTTAGTAGGAAACTTGAACTCCTCCATAGGGCTTTCATTTTTAGGCCTTCGCTAACTGATATAAGGTAGCAACACAGGCAGGCAAAAAATATGTTTTCTTTCATCACAGAAGCCTCTACTTCTTTGAAGCAAAACTGATCATCCTTATTCATATTATACAAACCTATCCTTAACATTCAACCACACTTCTATATGAACTCAAGATGTGCATGTTGAAAGAGCTCAAAGAAAAGGTAGCATAAGATTCATCTACCAACCCCACAAGATAAGCCAAATTATAGAGCAGATGCAACTTATTAGAGCTATCCTCGATCATGTAGCCTCTAAACATAGCATGGTCCCAAATAAATTTGTGCTTTTGGCATAGAAGTCTATTCGAAAGTAAATGATACAAAAAGCATTTTCTTCACCACTCTAAGTAGTATACTTGTATAGCTTTTTGAATTGAAAATTTTTGTCCAACTTTTAGGCCACCAGTCCTCATGTTAACATTTTGATTTTTGTCTTTGTAACACATTAACCTCTGTAAGCCCACTAGCAGAACTGGAGGTGTACAATCCCAATTTTTGTCTTTTAATTAGACTGAGTTCCATCTAACCCCAATGTGTCTTCCTTTCCGAAATTTGCCAACATCAGCTTCCCCACCGCAGGTGTGTTCTAGGAGACTCAATTTACAACCCTTAATCCACCAATACTTCTTTGGCTTGCTGTAGACGGGGCCCCGCCGCGGGGGGCTTGGGCCTACCATCGGATGTGTAGTGGTGTTTGTGTTGTGGGATTGAGCCACAGAACCCGCAAGTGAGTGCGTTGGGGGGAGTGTTTGTCGAGTAAGGGATCAACCCCGTGCCTATAAAGGTTAACTCACGGACACGCTCGAAATGTTGGTGCTAAAACATGGCCACGGATCTTGATCCAGTAACCAGTTCGTGGGTTCTGGGGAATGGTATGGATCGATCGTTTGACCCAACAATCATCTCGCATGTAGCAGCTCTATGCTTCGGTTCTCATTGTAATTCCATTCAAACACGATATTTGGATTGCACGCAACTTAAGCAATTTTCAAGCCTATCGCCGTTCTAATCCTAGAGTTATCTAAAATAAAGTGAGTTCTTATCATACAAAAATGACTACCCTACCAAAGTTTGTGACACTTGATGTTAATAGCAATTAATTACGGTGCTGAAGAAACGTCGTGTCAGCACAATTAAATTGACTTATATGGTCATGTAATTTCCTGTCTTATTTAGCAAAATATACAAGTAGAGCAACAAATAAATACACATACATCCAGTATATGATGCCATCCTTTACTGTGGCTAAGCAATCAATAATCGTTGAGTTTTAAATAGAATAAGAAAAAGTGCTCGTTATAACAATTGATATACAAAATGCAAAGAGACGTTAGTAATGACAAGCGACATTAATAATAACGATAACAATAAGAAGAATAATAAAAGTTATGAAATGAAAACAAAAAATGTGATAATTAATCCTAATATACCATGGAAAAGCCGATTAAAAGGTGGGTTATCTACATTTTTATTAGTTGAATTGAGACTCTAATATTATTAATCAAGTTAGAAGAAAGGCAAATAGATGTTTGGGTGAGTAATTGCAGAGTATATACTGGCTTAATCTAGCTCGTCAAATGACTTGAAAGACGCAAGAACTCGTATTTAGTATGTATTGGATAGTGGAAAAGAGAGTATGAATGAGAGAGGTACAAGAATACGCCAGTGTATAAGCTCGGTAAGTGTGTGTGTCAGATCTCTCGTAGTGGGTGAATGTTTCTGTAGTGTGTGATTGATGTTCTGTAAAGTGTTGTCCTCTCGAATATGAGGAAAAAAGGGTATTTATAGAAGAAGAACCAACAACGAGCGTATAATCGCCTAGACGGAGCGTATATACGCTCGTCTAGCGTGTATGCGCTCAGAGGAGCGTATATACGCTTCTCGCAGCGTATATACGCTCGATTTTTCCCTACTTTTTTTTACAAAATTTCTTATTCTTTTTATTCTTCTCGGATTGGATGAACTAGTCACGCCATTTTTTGCAAGAAAAACGAATTCTAGGGGGGTCTAGAACATTCTGTGTATTTTTTTGGTATTTGTTGATGTTTATGTATTTTTTTGTGTATTTTGATTTTGTAAATATTGTAAAATTCATTAGAAAATTATAGAAAAATCGCAACAATAATTAAAAATAACTGGTGGAACTTATGAAAAAATGAGAGATATGCAATGAAAAGGTAGAAATTATGAAGATCACCATATAAATATTTAAAATCATAAAACTAAATAGAAATAGAAATAAATAAAAGAAATAAAAGAAATCACTTTTAGCCTCTTAATTTGACCTTTTAGCTTCATGTATTCCGTACATTACTTCACATATTTCAAGCCTTTTACGAGTTCAACTGCGTCTTTTCGAGTCAAATCGATCTGCGAAATGCGGTAAGGGTTTCAATCATCGATTACTCATTTGGGGAGACACATTAGGTGTCTACAACTTGCAAACATCATTTCATTCATATACCCTTCTTCCCCATTAACATGTCCTTTCATAAAAATTCCTATAAATTGTATTAAATCTTGGCAATAACACCCTTAGGGATATGATAATCTGCATCAATAGGTGCATGGATATTCATCACTAAAGAATTTACAGATTGTGACTACCATGAAAGGATAAATTTCTAGTTTAGCGAGGATATATATTCTACAAAGCCATTTTATGACCAGCAAGTCACAATCAGCGCTGAAATAGCTTTGTTGCAAATATGAGCACCTAATAGCTTTGAAGTGCAAATCATCTAGGGTGAAACCTAAAGTCAGGTTTTCTTCTTATATTTTGGAGAGTTCTGCTCAAATACTCAAACACCACACAAAAATGAGGGAGGTGGGTGGGATAGGTTCCCCTGCCTCAATCCTCAGCTAGCACCAAAAAGCCTGACAAGCTTCCATTTAAGTAGAATGGTGACTTGAAGACTTAATACAGGTCATAATGATTCGCTGTTATCAGTATCAGGAAAAGAGAAACTTAAATAAAATGTTCAAGGGAAAGTCATTAATTGTGTTATAAGATTATGAGGTCTATACGGTAAACACATAACCCTAACATTTATCCTTCTAGCATATGTCTAACAATGTGTTTGGAACCGAAGATGCTGTTGATGGACGATCTCTAATGGTTGATACACACCAAGGCTAGAAAACCATACTTACTTTTGCAAATGACTGGAAATAATCTTTGTAATCTAGAATAGAGGCTCTTGTCTATAATCAATTAACTTTGAAGGATAGTTACCCTTTGGCACAGTGTTATAGATGTGGCCCCAATTTTTTTAAGCACTTGCTGTTAAAAACTCATTAATACTGTGCATATCTCCGGCACAGTTCCCCAAGAAGATTTGAAAAAGCCTGGCTCCCAAACCCATCTGTACTGGAGCTTTAACACAGATGTAAATTAGATGTGAGAAGTTTTGTGTACTCTATAATTGAGAGTTGGACCTTGACTACTATTTTTGATTAACATGACCCACTGTGTCTTTTTGAAGTCATTCGATTTCAGAGAAAGTTGAGAAATGATTAAAAGATAAAAAGGCTTTACAAACCTCTTGAGGTTCAGTAATCCAAGAACTTGTGCACTTCATAACTATATTTCATCCTGTTCATTTGGTCTACGCTGACATTCATGTAAGAGTTCTGGAATTCATCATACTTCCAACCACACCCAATCAAATTTGGTCTTTTGTTTCAGAAAATCCATGCCAAGTCCTTGGTGAACATCTTTATAGCGTGATGCACTTGATATTCTTGCCGTAATTAACAATCCTAATGAAGGAAGGATCATTATGCATTCAAGACAATGTTGTGTTTTTAACAATTCATCTTTAGCTGCTACATAATTGACATCACATACAGAGATCTAGGATTTAATCTTTGAGGGTTGTTTAGAGCTTAATTTATGACCAAGAGAAAGGAAGAAATCAGTAAGTCTTCATTGCCTCAAGTTTCCTTCACAATACCATAAAATTCTCCATGCTGGATACCAAATATTGAACCTTAGAAGGTTTGTGAACGACAGGTGCATTACCATTACACTCTCAAAAGCTAGACAATGGGTTAAGAGCTATCCCTGCAAGTTGTTGAAAGTGGCTTTGAGATAAAAGATTGGGCCATGCTAGACTAACCCTTCTGAACAAACTCAAAACCTAAGAATTAAAGATTGGCTTGCCACACATTAAGTATGTCGTGGATAGAGTATGTGTAGAATGTKCCAAAGTGTAAAAGCCACGGTCGGCTCCTCACTTTTTGTTTGAGGAAWGAAAYGAAATATTAAAAGGGTCRTTGATAGTAGAAATCRTCAATGAGTATTATGAATTAAACTCATAAACCATGTATTGTATTTAGGTCAATAATGAAAGAGACATGAAYTAGGGACATGTCTAAATAACAMGATTTTACCCCTYCGTTCCCATGAGGATGACTTGAAAGCGTGGTCATGCGAACCAAAGTTTGAATTCGGGGGCGAAGGTACTTATAMGGCRAAGTGCGTCGCATTATCCCATAAATAACCTTTGCTAATTTCCTCTCAATTTTAAATATTAAAGTTATATTCAAAGCAATTTAATCAATTTACAACCTAATAAAGAATTACTAATTTTAAGTGATTACACAAAAAACTAATTTAATTAGACCCAACTATAATTAAGATTCATTTAAGGAACCTAAGCATGATTAGTATTATTGTAGTTATCTTAGTTTAACGTGATAATTATTAAAATTAAATCCTTTAACAAAATATGTGAGAAAAGCAATCAAAACGAATCAAACTATACAAGTATTTACAAATGTACGAAGTAATGAGAATTGATTTTGAGACTCTCACAAAACTTACCACTTCACGTTTGATGTTTTCCTTTGTGTGTTTAGTTGGATAGAGTTTTGCTTTAAAATTGATAGATTAAAGAAGAAAAATAATTTAGAAGAAAGAAGTTTTTGATTGAAATAAAGTAGTAGAAATAGAATAGAAGAAAGAAAGAAGAAGTCGTGAGAAGGAAGAAGTTATGGGTTTTTATAGAGAAAATTGTTAACGATTAATTTAGGAAATCACTAATAAATTTGCGACAATATTATTTCTTCACCAATAATGCAGCGACTAAATGACATTGTCGTTGATATTACCAACGAATAAAATCAAAGATCGCTAACTAAAATTGSATGTAAATATGATCGATGGCATATAAAATATTTGACAAAATTGGCGATGATTATATATTATCGCTAATACATCAGTAAAGGTTTTATATTATCGTTGTTATTTCATTGAATCTTTTAAACCAATGTTAGTTGATTAGCGATCAAAAGAAATGATCGCTAATTTGTCAGCGATAAAATCTTATCTTCGCTAGTATTTCAATTTTTCAAACACCATATCTTTAAAATCAACTAAAATGCACAAAAGTGAAGACCAAAAGCGCCGCCGAAAATTTTGGAAAAATCAGGTTAGGCCCGGCGCCCACCTGATTTCGGGCCTAAAATTCATGCACAAATCACTAATTTTGAGGCCGGGGGTCGGCTAGGTTTGATCACCTCTATGGCAAATAAAATCAGTTCTTTACAATACTAGACTCAAGTTGCTAAGCATTTGTAAAGGTTCAAAGGAATGTAAGCTATGGGTGATTCTTTGTATTTCTGATTGCCTGTAACCAGTAGTGTTGAAGCATGATCATGTGGTGAGGAGCCTACCTAGTAGGGTTGTCACCCATGTAGCATTTCTTAGGTTGTATGTTCTTTGTGTGTGCAATAATATCTTTTACTTCAAAAAAAAGATTAAGTAATTGTTTGTTAACTGGACGTTGGTAAGCTATTAAAAATATTATTTTTATAGCAAATATTACATAATTATATTACAGTTATATAGTACACTGAAAGAGCTTCAAAACGATATATACATGTCTAATTTGACTTGTAGATCAAAAGATATGGTGTTTGAAAAATTGAAAATACTAGCGAAGATAAGATTTTATCGCTGACAAATTAGCGATCATTTCTTTTGATCGCTAATCAACTAACATTGGTTTAAAGATTCAATGAAATAACAACGATAATATAAAACCTTTACTGATGTATTAGCGATTAATATATAATCGATCGCCAATTTTGTCAATATTTTATATGCCATCGATCATATTACATCCAATTTTAGTTAGCGATTTTGATTTTATTCTGTTGGTAATACAACGACAATGTCATTTAGTCGCTGCATTATGGTGAAGAAATAATATTGTCGCAAATTTATTAGTGATTTCCTAAATTAATCGTTAACAATTTTCTCTATAAAAACCCATAATTCTTCCTTTCTCACGACTTCTTCTTTCTTTCTTCTATATCTATTTCTACTACTTTATTTCAATCAAAACTTCTTTCTTCTAAATTATTTTTCTTCTTTAATCTATCAATTTTAAAGCAACTCTATCCAACTAAACACACAAAGAAAAACATCAAACGTGAAGTGGTAAGTTTTTGAGAAGTCTCAAAATCAATTCCCATTACTCGTACATTTGTAAATACTTGTATAGTTTGATTTGTTTTGATTGCTTTTCTCACATATTTTTAAAGGTTTAATTTTAATAATTATCACGTTAAACAAGATAACTACAATAATACTTATCATGCTTAATGAAGTTCTAAGATACTCAAGAGGGGGGGGGGGGAATTGAGTATAATCGACTGTGACAATTTTTCTTTTTGTTTGATCTAATGATAAGGAACAGTTGGCTGGTTCCTATACGCAGCGGAATGTAAGTAAAGCAGTAAAAGAACACACAGTATTTAACGAGGTTCACCCAACTTCGGCTACGTCCTCTACCCTAACTCTTTTATTAATCAACTCTGAAAAACAAAGAATTGCTCATCTACTGTTTCCCTACTAGGGAACCAGCACAACCCACACTCACTCTGAATGTGCACTCGACTCACACTCGTAAGTCCAACTTTGTGTTTGAACTCACAAACACTACCCAGGCTTTTCAACCCCTCTGTGATAAGCCTTTTACAAGACAAAATTCCTCTCTTATGAATTTGCTTATTAGAAAGCTAAGTAAGGAGATATTGTGATGCTCGTATTGTCGTGTAGACTCGATGGTATGAACTAAAATGCTTTTTGTGTTCTCTCAAAAGTAATTTTCTCTTTTTAATCAGTGGAGAGAGTTATAGAATGTTTAAGTATTAGACGTATATTATATTATCTTAACCCTAGTTTCCATAAATCTATTCTTGCCAACAAGGCAAGATTAGAGTTTTATGGAAAGTATTTACTTGTTCGATTTTATCCTAATGACTTTTGATCGCAACAAAGATATATACTCCCAGTTTTTAAAGGTAATTAAATATCCATCTATAATTCCAGCTGCCAAATTAATCTTTCAAAATATCTTTTGGAAATTTTTTAGAAAACCCTCTTCAAAATCACAACAACATTCTTTCAGGAAACTAAGCTGGTTCCCAGCTTGGTTCCATGAGTGTGGTTATGGAATTCTGCTTCCAAGCTTCTACAAAATAATCACAACATACTCAAAAAAACACTTAAGCACTTAGTTCATTTCCATTTAGTCACACTACAGAGCTATTACATGAAAATCCTTAATTTAAATTCTAAAATACAATTCTTTCGAATCTCATGCAATCTCAAGAACTTGAATCTTTCCTTTAATTACTTCAATCTTTGAGCCCACAGCTTTCTTCTTCGAATATCTTCGAAAGATGCACACTTCAAGTCTTGGAACAGATCTATTACTGCACATTATAACAAAGTATAAACATGCACAAAAGATATAATGACTGTTCTTTCAAAAATAACACAAGGAAACAGCTCGTACTGGTTCTGCACAATGTAAGAGCTCTTATGAATCAGCTGTTCTCCTGCAATAAACAAGTTAGTTTCAAAGTATTCTCATTAAAATATTTAACTATTCTAGGGAAACAAGTTTCTAAACTAGCTGTGTTACCAGAACCAACCATAGTTCATATTTTAATCATCCTTGTTTCCATGTAATGGTTTGTCATCATTCAAAACTTAGGAACCCAAACACTTAGGTTCCTTAAATTGAATCTTTAATATAGTTGGCTAGAGTTGCATTCCGGGTTCTAATTAAATTACTTTTTTCGTGTAATCACTTCAAATTAGTAATTCTTTATTAGGTTTTGTAAATTATTAAATTGCTTTGAATATAACTTTAATATTTTAAAATTGAGAGGAAATTAGCAAAGGTTATTTATGGGAATGCGACGCACTTTGCCGTATAAGTACCTTCGCCCCCGAATTGCGTAGTGCTGTGGGTTTGATTTGGTTCGCATGACCACGCTTTCAATATCCTCATGAACGAGGGGTAAAATCTTGTATTTAGGACATGTCCCTAGTTTCATGTCTCTTTCAATTATTGACCTAAATACAATACATGGTTTTAGTTGAATTCATAATACTCATTGATGATTTTCTACTATCAAATGACCCTTTTAATATTTCGTTTCATTCCTCAAACAAAAATTGAGGAGACCGACCGTGGGCTTTTACCTTTGGCACATTCACACATTACTCTATCCACGACATACCTAGATGTGTGGCAGCCAATCATTTAATTCTTAGGTTTTGAGTTTGTTCAGTAAGGTAGTCTAGCAGGCCCAATCTTTATCTCAAAGCCACTGATTTTTATCAATGACTGCACTCAAAACAATCAACTTGTCCTTAGAAATTTTGATTCCAAATAGGTGATATAAATAGAAAAATTCACATAAATAATCCAAACTTTGGGGGTCTTCCAAAAATAATCCCAACTTTGTATATTCCGGAATAATCCCAATTTGGGTTTCCCTTCCATTTTTGATCCCTTTACCGGTTGTGACTTGTTGGTAACCTGTTGATTTAAGTTAAATTGACACATGTGCATTCCTAATTGGCTCTAATTAAACATAAACAACATTAATTATAATTAAATTTTAATACCCCTTCTCCACCTTTTACCCAATCACCACCGCCTAACCTCACACCTGCCACCTCATCCAACAACCTCCGCCACTGCCACCTCACGCACTCCACCTCACCACCACCAATCCACCTCACACAACCACCACAGACACCACTATCAAGGCTTGCCACACGCACCCACCACCGCCACCACAACCACCACATGCCCTCAAAATTCGTCCACCCTTCACCACAAGCCACCCCTCAATTCGTTACACCCGACCTCACCTCACAATCCCACTTAGAATTCGTCACCGTCACCTCACCTCACCAACCCATCTGAAATTCGTCCACCCCTCACACACACCCTCCACCCACCACCCTCAATTCGACACCACCTCGCCGTCACCTCACCGAAGGGCCCACCTCAATCGTCACCCTCACCTCAAACTCCTCCACCTCATCTCAATTTGTCCACCCTTACCAAACCCACCCTCACCCCAATTCGTCACCCTAATGCACATCACCAACCACCAACAACCCCAACACACCCATCACAGCATCCACAACCACCAAACGAACCGCCACACACAGAACCACTGAACCACCACCTCTCAACTCCTCCCCCACACCAAATCAGCCCCCACCCTCAAAATCAACCCCTCACTCTCCAAATCACCCCCCTCCCCTTAAATCAGCTGTGTTTGGTGGCGATTTTGTTGATTCCTGTGATGGGAGGAGGTTGATTTTTGAAGGGGCGGGTGGAGAAAGCAGAGAAAAGGAGAGGAGATGCGCGTGAAGAGAGAGAGAGAGAGAGGAGAGAGAGAGAGAGATGGACGAGAGGAGAGAAGAGAGAAGAGAGGAGACAGAAGATGGAGCGGGGAGCCTCGGTGGCGGTGCTAAGTAGTGAGGTGAGAGAGACGAGAGGCGTCGTCGGCCGTTGGTGGCTCGTAGTGAGGTGAGAAGAAGAGGGAGGTATCGATGAGTGGCTGAGGTGGAGAGAGGAGAGGTGTGGATTGGTGGCCTTGTGAGGTGAGGTGAAAGATAGATGACGGTGAGTTGGATTGGAGTGGTGCGTGAGGTGAGATTGAGAGGAGAGGGTGGATTGTGGGTGAGTACGTGAGAGAGAGAAGAGGGTTAAAAAATAAAAGGAAAAATAAATAAATAAACAGGTTAACCAGTACACTAGTTGCAAAAAGTAATTGGATCAAAAATGGAATGAACCCCCAAAGTTGGGATTATTTGGGAATAATTCAAAGTATGGATTATTTTTTGAAGAACCCCATTAAAGTTGGATTATTTGGTGTTTGTGAATTTTCCATATTAATATCACATTTTTTGTTTGTTCATTTCAATTTCCCATCTGATTCCTTGGCAAGACGGACCTTTCCACCCATTTTGATTGCTAACTATTGTGACAAAGATTAAAGTTGAAACTAGACTCTATTGCCTTTGTCACACATTGAGAAATACTTAAGAGATTATGCTGCAAGCCTCAACATAATATACGTCAATCAGTTTGCTGGGAAAGAGAATTGCCAACCATTGACCTAGGCCAACAATAGTATTTTACTATTGTTCCAAATTGACTCTTCCCCATTCATAGGCTTGCAAGTGAGAAAGAAACTGTTGTTTACTCCTGAAATGTGTCTTGAGTAGCAAACTGTCCAAATACCAGTAGTTATCTCCTCTCACTTTAGCCTGCAAAAAAAATCAAAACGTTTAGGTTGGGCCCAAATTCATTACAAGTAGGACGTTTCTCATCTTTTTTTTTGATCCAGACAGCATAACATGCTTACTTGTTCTTGTCTTTGCTTTTTTTTTCCTATGAATACATTTCATGAATGTTTGTGACCAAACCTTTCCACAAAATTTGTACCACAAAGCATATTGCTTGGCAGTCACATACTTACCTTTTATTATATTCCTGACCATGTTTAGTATCACTATGGTGACCACTCGATCTGGCTTTCTCAGCAGTAACCATAGACTAGTACGTCCACTTTATCACTGTATTACCAAACATGATTTAAATGCTTTGGCGTAGTCAGTAGTTTGTTAACATTGTTTTCGAGCTATTTTCAAGTATCTACTTGTGTCTAGTTTCAAGAATTATAAGAAAATCACATTCCTTCTCATCCATTAGATTAATTTATTTTCCAATTTCTTACTCTATTTTAAGGCTTGAAACATAGAACTCATTATTTCAATAGATCAACATATTTGTCCTCAATACTTCATCATAATCTGACTTATTTCAAGATCAGGGTATGAGCAGGGTGATAGTTAGGAAGTCCAAGCTTTGGTTCTTGAACCAAATTCTCTATGCCAACTTCGAACACCCATCTAGTAACAAGTTGAAAGCTTGTAATGGGGTTAGGTTTGCTAAGATTTCTTCCCTATCCTTGGTTGCAAGTAAATATTGATTGGGTCTATAGCTAAGCTATTGTCTTCATCATCAGAAAAGTCATTTTGATGAAGTGTTGACTTAACTTCTAGTCATCCGTTTCAATTTTTCAATTCCTTGCATACTTCTTGCAAATTGTCACAACGATCACTAGACAATTTCTTTTTCATTAATTGTCCCCTTTTGTAAGTATACATATTAATGCAGCAATTACATGTTCTATCAAGCATCTCAACTTATCGAAATACACCTAGACGAAGAAACATGAGTCACAGAGCAAATAGGCTTCACAAACAACCTCAAAAGCAGCATAAACTATCACTGCATATCACCACGCCTATTCTACAATATCTTCATGAATTTAGAGTTTACCGTCAACATAGCCCTATTGAGAACTAGGAATCTCACCCGTAATCCCTATCACATACGCAAGACAGCCAGTTATCAACCTCTACATAGCTCATCTACCCATACACAAAACATGGGTTATTGCAGGATCATATGCTCACCACAATAAAGAGCGCAATAAGATAACTAGACAACCATCCCTCGCCATACATACCAACTAAATGAGCGCGTATCACATCTCCTTCATCTGCATAGTGCAATCCCGCCAAAATAAGAGGTTATACCCCCGACGCACAAGATATAAGCCAAATAACACGTAATAGAGACTCTCGATGAATGCAATGATTACTATCTCATATCCTGCGAAAAAGTCTCCAATCTAGCACGCGAATAACACCTCCAAATCATTCGAAGACAAGATCCTTGACAAAAATAACAAACTAGAACCCACACCTAACAAAACTAACGAACCACAATTCGAACATCAAACACAAAGCGACTGCCGCCACTCTTCGCACAAGACCCGATCTACAGTCCTTATTGAAATTACGTAACCCACTTCACCTACCCAATCTTAAGAATCATAATACCTATATATCCTCGAAAAGACATGCTCCTCAAACATGCGAGCACTAAATCCACCCCAACACGTCACCACCAAAACGACCACAGACCACTGCTACAATCCCCATTCTCTTCAACAGACTCCACGATTCGAACATTTGCATAATCCCACCACGTCTCCAACAATTGCCAAAACTAAACAGCAGACTCCTTATGTTCATCTCGCAACATCAAAAACCCTACACTGGCGATACAAACGAGTACAACATGACACAAGCATACCCGAAAATCAACACAGATAAACCCGTCATCTTGTGAGAATAGTCCGTACCCAAGATAACTTTATGGGCCTCATACACTGCAAAGCTCAACACTTCTCAAGATGAATGATGCCCAAGATCACATGACAGAACTACGCTGACATCTAAATAACCAAACCGAATCACGTACACCTCCGTCTAGTAAAAATAAAAGTAACACCTCATAGACTAAGAGATATTTAGCCGTCAAACATTATAATAACTCTACGAAATAGTCAATGCAAAACCGATCACACAAAACACCAAATCACATTAGATAATATATTCATCTACCTATAATGATCACCCCTAAATTGAAAAAGCCTTCCTAAATATTTAACAATAAAACCGTAACCACCAACGCTAAGAAATAGAGACATAGTTCTTACGCCTCAACTATAAACCGCTACACCATAGCAACAACCATAGCGTATAAAGACAAGGTAAGTACACCTATGATCTCATTTCGGCACCCCAATTACAGACCGCTGAGAACTAATACTACATAAAGGAGTTTCTTTAAAAACAAACCACATCACCAAAGCGTTAGTTGATTAGCCCGATGACACACCGCAAGCGCCTTCGCTAATTCTCTCAACGGACCACGTCATACATGTAACCCATAGCTTTATAAGCTCTAATGACACTTAGTTAACTTAACCTCGCTGGAACTCAAACACCACCGAAAAAGTCCGCGACGACCCGCTAACAGATGCGTGTTCAAACCTATCGGCGCCTTACAGGATTCCATTCACTTCAACCACCATCCACATAGAGACAAATACCAAATCCTAAATCCAAAAAGACCCCAAACACATGACTTCAATGTTAAATCAGTGATTACTGTCTCCAGATAGTCACGCCAGACAGAATGATATATCTAAATTCAATATAATCACCTTAATAACCGCGGAAGAATAGTCTATGCGTCTTGACGATCTCCGACAAGCCAAATCAATGAACACGAATGCAAATCTAACTTTAAAGACATACTACGAAGCCAAACAATGGATACAACTTCTCTAAGGATTCAATTACCCGATACCACACAGACCGCTTAGGCGATACTGAACGCACCGAACAGGTTCCAAATAAGGTACTCAGACCGGAGGAGGACCCCGAACGCGCCACCGAACTCACACGCCCACAAAAAGCATCGCAGATGACACTAACCATTACAAAAGAAATAACCCTCTTAACATTATGTCTGTCGTCAGTAAGAAACCAAGGCACAGTAGTTCATCCGAACATACACTCCCGGCCACCGAAAACTACCATCACAAAAACAAACCATACCTGCAAGACAGCCCAGAAGCTATGATGATATTATATTTGTTATAAACGAGATAAGTACGCGAGGATAACTACAGGAGATTGATAACAGTGTTAGCAATTAAAACGTAGAAAATTATTTACGAACGGAAGAATGGCACGTTAAAGTCAGAGAGCAATTAATAGCAATGAAAGGATAACCTTATGGAATATGTATATATAACAGTATGGGATGCATAATATTACTATTCGTGGCCGACAGAAAATTGATAGAGAATAATGACCAGAATATCTCATGATGTAGAAAAGCATGACACGTGTCAAGGAAAAAAAGAAGGCTACCGGAAAGAGAGCAGCTTATAAATAAGCCGCATGTGTAGGGCCCAAGGGCATGGTGGTCGGTATGAAAGGTGCGCCAAGGGGAGAAAGAAGAAACAGAACACAGACAGAAACAGACGAACCCCGCATGCGAAAAAAGAGCAAAGACGAAGAGGTACAGGTTGTTTATAAAAGACAGCAAAACGAAAAGAATTAAGTGCAAGTGCTAGTGCGATGCAAAATAGTGAATAAAACACAATGTTACAGAACCATTACAAAAGAAGGAAAATTGAAAACCAGCTAATCCTGTAAAACTGAGGCGTGATGAAAAGCGTCGAAGTAAATTGAATCAGAAAAGGTACAACACGCAAAAGTAGTGCTCAATTGCAATCAATGAGTGGAGAATGAAGCCAACAGCATAAAAAAATACAACACGACGTGAATGCGAAGTGCATATAGAAGTAGCGTGATGAAAGATCACAGCGAGAGATAGGGTCTCAATACAAGATTAATGTGAGAACTAAGAAGGACGCCGGCGTGTGAAGCTTCGCCCATGGTCTGCGACATGAATACTAGTGACTACGTGTGGATTTCCGGCCCGTCGCCGCGGAGCGGTTGGAATGGCTAAGGCACCTGAGACTAACAAACAAACATCCCCATGTTCACGAATATAGAGCAGCGGGAGCGGAGAGTAGTAGTGAACTCAAGTCATTGCAAGGGAGGCCGAGACAACTGAACAAAAAAGTGCTATCACGATGTTTGAGGAGTGTTTACCGGCCTGTCACTACCCCGCCGACCTGGCTTAGCGTTATCCTTTTGTTAATCCCTCAGTAAGTGTTTCGCCGCCCCGAGCGAGCAAGTGATACTGAGTATCCCTTAGGCACGCAGTATTTTGTATGATGGTTCGGTTTAAACGCTGCCTGAAAATTGTGGAAATAAAAGAATAAACGAGAGCCTATGATCCCGCTCTAATCGTTGCCTCGCCGGACAATTATACGCAAGATATATGCAATCAGAAGCCTAGCGGAACCGTTTTCAGCCCTGAGTGAGATTCCTAAACGCGACCAGGATCCATCTCCAGTTTTTCCGGCTGCCGCATCCCTGCTAGTCAAGCGCCCCAGCGTTATGAACGATAAACATTATTACACTAGCTTGTGAAAATATTTAAATCAACACTTAGCGACGCTTCGCTCGCAAGATATATTTATTCCCGTACTATATTAACTGCCTTTTATCCTCTTACAAATTCCCCTTAAATTAATGAGAATTATAAAATTACTAAAACTTAAGCAAAACACGCCAAGGATACATGCGACCTACAAGCTCTCCGCCGGAATCGGGCCGCAACTAACGGGCAAACGCCCAGACTGATACCAGCGGTCATGAGTTGAATATCGATGTGATATATTACTCAAGGAAAGAGGAATTTAAACTAATCGCCCTAAATACTCCAAACCCGCTGTAAATATCACCGCATGACTTTATTGTTCCCTGGACCTCCAGATAAGGTACCCAGAGACATCAACTCAGAATCCGTGAAAGATATAGCGCTTTCGCAATATCTCACCCAAACGCTAGTAATATTAAGGAAGTCTGTTATATTCCGTACATGTCAGGCAGAATAATCTTTAACTCTCAATCTGAAACTTCTTCTATACATATAACAATACCAAAGAAGAACATTTATCTACCCAGGGGAATCAACAAAATCAAGTCGACCAGGAAATAACCATAGTCGTCGAGTAGTTATTTTTATATGGCCCAAAATACAGCAACCCGTTAACATTTGTATATATATTCTTAAGAACACCAAGGGCACCTGTTATTACTATTAAAGCGTCCCTCCTGATAACATACGCCCTCATGTAAAGTGAGTCATTCACAAACGCAGACCATCTGTGATTATTATGCTCCTTCTTTCCCCTTGACCATTTAAGCATATAATGGAAGTTTATGTACTTATTCCGATGCTAAGTTGATATCCGAGTTGGATGTTAGTTGATTCATATCATGTATCTCAAAAATGTGCTCGTCATCTTAATATGGATATGTGATAATGAGTACTTCTTGAGTGTAGATTATTTCTTATTAGCATAGTCATTATTGAGCAGATTAGTAGATTGATTAGATCCAATATATATCTTAATCTTACTAGACTCTGGGATTGACATCTCAATTATTGGAGTATGTGAATGCTGATGTGCGATCCACCTTCGAAGTGTACGTTGATTAATGAGATGTGATTAATGTCCAATTATTATTATTATTCCGAGCAGGAATCTATATAATTACATCGACACATCGTGTGTCTAGGCCATCAAGCCATCTATCGTTGTTGTTCAAGAGAATGACGACAATCCAGCAGCTAGTCTTTTCATGCACTATGCTCAGACTTAAGTTCTGCTGCTTTTTCCTGTTCTTTTTTCTTTTCTTAAATTAATTTTTTTAGGAGTTTATCTCCTATACGCACACATGATCTCGACATACACCCTCAGCAATCACAACAAATTTATTTTTATTTCTACTACTCATTACATCTTAAAAAACAAATCAATATCTATTCAAAACTATTTCAAATTTATACCTCCTATCAAATATTCTTCGTTATTACCAAATTCGAATTAATGATGATCGGACATATGGAGAAGGAAGATTTGGTACAATAACTCAACCCTTCTGACGTGCCAGTCGCCTATTCGCACTCTCCAACCTTTGTGCCTCCTGTTGAACGCTATGTGGCATTTGGACCATAAAAGTCAATTTCCCTCGTGTTCCCACTCCCCGAGTGTTCCAGCATAACCAGAGATGCCAAACCAGCACGAGAGGATGTTCTCCTGCTGCTCAAGAGGGCTTGTGAAAGCCGAATGACTCGTTTCCAAGAGGATAGAGCTGTTATATTCCACCTCCCACTACCACACATACTGGTTCTCGGGCTTGGTGATATTATGAGATGGTTAGGGCAAACCCCTTCCCGTCCGACTATGACCTGTGCGCTTGAGGACGCTCTCCGTGGAAACCTTCTCTGCTCCTAGCACTCTTTTTGGTTCAACTCTGTCCCACGAAATCATCTCCTGTGAGGCATCCACTCTTCACTCACCATATTTACACTACGAACCCTTCTACGCCAAGCTGTACAATAATGTACTGCTGATGTTGCATGGCCAAACACCTGTTAGTGAAAGAGTGATGCCTTCATCCGTACCACAAAACAGGTGAACTACCCTGGGGCCAAATCCCAGAACAACCCTCATGGAAAAGCATGTCATATCAAACCAGGGTACTTAATATTAAAGAAAAAATAGTTATTTCATAACACTACCTTTGCCCAAATCGCTTTAACCCTAGATTTGAATGACAAACATCTATCTGGACAGTGTCTACTATACATTTTAGGTTCTGCAATGTGCCCAAACTTGACTAGGTTAAATTCACTTACCCCTTTGACTATGAGTTTGTTACTCCATTCGCGCCCACTGATATAACATGGCCTTATTGGCCTGACCATAGATACCAACATACATAATAAGAATCCAATGTAACATTAATTAGTGCAAATACAATGTATTAGTGTAACATGAATTTATTGAGTCTGATTTTGGCTTAACATGTATAAATGAAAAACTCATAATAAAATATACTATTAATGAAATTCAACCCATCCAATACTATTAATAAAAATAGATAGAAAGATACATACCCGTACTATTTCCATTAAAGTAACTTAATCTCTTTGTCATTACATAAGCCTAATAAATATTCATACATAGCTCATATAAAATAGTCGATACATAAATTAACCTTCTTAATGATATAAGGACTACTATTTGCCTGCAAATGAAAACTCACTACTCGATACTCATCACCATTCCTTACCTAACATTTAAATTTTTTAAAACCATCTCTTTACTTTAACCTTTCCCCCAGCCTTTTATCTATTATTAATCTATTCTCTATTAATTATATTAATCCTTCTAGTATTATTTCAAAATAAATGTTAGTATGTGTAGAGCTGTTTATCGTTTTACATATTATGAAGAGATATAGTGATGTGCTGATCGACATGTGCGGTGAGAGAATAATAAATATCATTTTATACATACAAATTTACAAAATAACATTTATTTTTTATACAGACAAGAATAAACCATTTTAACCTACATTCTGCATGTCTAGTCTATCATATTTACTTTTCTTACATATATTCATTTCTACATTATTATCTTAAAAAAATTTATTAACAATTCACAATTAATAATAAACCCATTAAACTAATAACATATTTATTTCATACTCAATCCCATCTAACCCCCCAATCAAATATTAATTAAAATAATCAATTTAATACACCCTCATGACAACATTAATAATATATGTGTATGCTCTTCTATATGTCTATATATCCTCTATATATATGTAATCATTTCAACCCTTACAACATCAATACCTATACAACTAATTCAAAAATTTGCTCTATCATCTCTTCGATCTATATATATTAAACTTTCAAAAAAACATATATAATCACCACACATATTCAACCCACATCATGCATCATACAAAACATCCTGAAAAACTATCATTCGTCACACAAAGAATTCAATAATCAATGAAGTGCAAAATTTATCACAAATTATAACTTATTAAAAATTATATTATAAAACATAATGAATCTATATGTATATGTGTCATATATATGTGTCAAGAACTTAAAATATATAAAAAAAATTCAAACAATTATAATTTAAAATAAAAAAATGAAAATTTTATTCGTTTCTTCTTTTATATGTATATGAGTATATGTTCTAACTAATATTGTTTTATACACATGTGTAAATATTTGTTCTCAAAGATTATTTGTAACAACAAAATTCAATTAATATACCATATTTACACCATTCACAAGTCACTTTAACAATTTCAAACTGTTGTTAACTTTCAGTTTCTATTATATATATATTAACATTTATGCTATCAAAACATTTAAATCATAATTCATATGTACCAATAAAGTACAAACCAACCATAAATCAAAATAGAAGATAAACAAAATAAAAGCAGGATATGAATAAAACAAAAATCCCAAAAAAAGCAAAAGAATATCTACCAGGCGACAAACAAAATAACCGAAAATGAAAAAGCCCAATGAAAGAGACAAACAACAAAAAAAAATCGCACAGATCCGCACAAAAAAGACCAGAAACACAGCAAGAAAAAATAACGCGCAAGACCATCCGCAGAGACCAGAAAGTAAGAAACGCAGAGTCCCAAAACAAAGGCAACAAAGCGCAGGAAAAACTCAACCCCAAAAAAAAAAACCCGGAAGAAACAGAAAAACACACGCAGAAAGCAACGAGGCAGGAAGGAAAAAAAATCACAGAAAACAAGGCAAAGAAAAACGCAACAACAAACCAAACAAGAAAAAAAACAATGACCTAAAAGCCAAAAAAACACAAGCAGAAAAGAAACAGAAACCGTAAAACAGCAACAACAAACAACAAAGAGACAATAAGCAAGGAAGTAAAAAAACACCAATAAAACAAAAAAAGAAACAAAAAAAGCCTAGACCCCTAAACAAAGAAAACACATAGCGAAAGAAAAAAACAAAAGACATAAAAAATGCCGAAAAGACCAAGAAAGGAAAACCAACCAGACCGACAAATAACACGACCAACAACAAAAAACAAAGAACACAAAAAAAAAAAAAAAAAACATAGAACAAAAGAAAAGCCAAAAAGTCAAAAGAGACACAAACAAGCACAAAATCCAAAAGTAACCAAGGACAAAAAAAAGACAATAAGAAAGACAAACCTAAAATTACGAACAACAAATAAAAGAAGAACATGAGTGGGCTTAGACAAAAAAACAGCAAGAACAAAAAAAAAAGCAAGCAAGAAAGCGAACAGAAAAACAGAGGAACACCACAACACCCAACAGACCACACAAAGCGCAGGCAAACAACAGAACCACACAACGCCAAGACACCACACCAAAAAAAAACCACACAAAACAAAAAGCAAACAAACCCAGTACAAACAACTTAAACAAAACGCAACATAGCGAAAAAAAAAACCAAACCCACCCAAACAGCCAACCAAAAAAAACCACAAAAAAAAACAACCCCAAAAAAAAAAGAAAAAACAAAAAACAACAAGAAAGGACACAAAAGGTAGAGAAAAAAAAAAGCAGCGATATGAAAAGAAGAGTGATTGTCTTGAAGCATGTCTCTTTATAGCTATCTAAGTTTTATCAAAGGTAAATTTAATTTGATTCATTGTTAATGTATTTTGCAATCTCATTTCTATTGTAGATGTCGTATGGACGGTCAATTAATGAAGTAATCTTCCTTTTTGGTTAAAAGAAACATTAATTTAGTTGTTAGAAATTACATTACTTTAATATAAGCTCACGCTTAATCTAATGCAAAAACTTTGATAATAATTAAAATAATTACAAAGATATATATAAGGACATGTGTTTCCCATATCTTGATTTACTGTTTCTTTCAAGGAAAATCTTAATTATGGGAACAATTTTTTTCCAAAGTCAATTGATTCATATAGACCAAACTAGATGATACACAATCAACGTTCCGTGTTTAATAGTGTAGATACCTAATTTGTCCCCCGTTAAAGTCCAATAATAAAACTATTACCACAATTGCAATTGGTCCAATCTCAAAGACAACTGGCCGTTAAACAATGCTCTGAATCTCGATTTGCAAACCGAAACACCTTTTCTTGCCCAAAGGCACCCTTAAAATAAGTATTAATTTAAAAATGATCAATTATTTTTAGTCATTTTTTCTAGAATTTTTCCGGAATTTTTCTAAGCATTTTTAGGCAATTTCGGATTCTTCAACCAAATTAATTAATTTTGCGCATTAATTAATTAAATTATGAAAACAATTCCAAAATTCATGAAATTTAACACAAACACACTATGTTTTACAATAAAATTCATGAATATTCTTTCCATTAATTTTTGAGGTTGCGGAAAATTAGTTATGATTTCCAAAGAAAACGCGCACCCGGAGGGGGGGAAATCGGGATACTCAATTTGGGAATTCGGGGCCGCACCCGAGTCATGTGGGGCCCACACCCAAATATCTCCCCAAATCAACAGTATTTTGTTGTTAAAAATACGCCAACCAAATAAGATCAAATATAGTGTGTTATTCAGATTTTATTGTGGTTGTGTGGTTGTGTGTGTTACGGTGAAAGCAAAAGAATGGAGCGAAGTGGAAAATCAAGCAAAGGGGATGGAAAGCAATCTTTAGCGTAATTACGCAAGAGCACCCACCTGGGCATATTACGCCAGTGCACGTGCTATCCAAGCTTCGATTTTCCTATAAAATATGTAAGCACCCATGCAGCCTCATTTCGACGACATAGCTATCCAACCACAGCGATTCGGCTCTCTGCCGTCTCCACAGTCGTGCGGTATACTCTGCTCCCTCATCTTCCAAAAAATTCTCCAAAGAAATTCTTCAAATGCCAACACACGTCAAAATCATAATCAATACACAATTAAAATCAAGAGTTAAGGCATTCAAAGCAAATGTTCAAGGGGTACATTTGTTCTACACAGAAAACCACACGCTGTTTTGACAGA
>SNQN01002408.1:57457-74822 GCA_008642245.1 Bassia scoparia | reverse complement strand
CACGAATTGAAGCAGCCCCAACGAAGCCGCGAATTGAACAACCAACGACAGCCCTAACGAAGCCGCGAACAACCAACGGCAGCCCCAACGAAGCCGCGGACAAGCCGTGAAGGACGAGCAATTGACGAGCAGCCCAACCCAGAAACGAAGAACCAACGTGACTGTAGAGTCGTCGACCACCGACAAGCAGCCTTGCTGTGTTATTAGAGCAGAACAGCGGAAAAAAAACTGGTGAGCAGCCCAGCCCAACAGCAGCACCACGACGATTAAAAGGGAGGTGGGCAGGCGGCAATGGTGGCTGCAACACCGGCGACTAATGGTGAAGAAATAAGCGAAAGAGAAGAGGAATGGCGTAATTCGTTCAATTGTAATGGCGAGCGGAATGAGAGGGAGAAGACTATTTTGTGTAACGGACATAAAGAAAAAATAGGTTATAAACATTTTTTTATTTCTTTTAAAAGGTTATTTGTAACGGGCAAATTAATTGCATGTTACAAATAGTATTATTTGTAACTGACATTCAAACAGCCCGTTACAAATAATATTTCCGTGTTTCTTCAGCCTGTTATTTGTAACAAACTTTTATTTATGTCCGTTACAAATAAGTTTTTTGTAACTGACAATTAGTGTGCCCGTTACAAATAGGGCGTTACAAATAGCATTTTTTCCACTAGTGAGAACACCTTGCTTCTAGTTTATAAGAACAAAGGAGATTCTTAGGATTGTTATAACTAATGAGGAATCAAGCTTATAAGCAACAACGTCAAGTTGAGGGAACGGGTAATAGAATGTTGATCAAGGGCATGCATTAGCATATCCGAGAACCAGTTTGGTTTTATGTCTGGGCGATCCACAATAGAAGCAATTCATTTGTTAAGACAAATGATGGAGTTTTATAGGGCGAGGAAGAAGGACCTCAATATGATTTTCATCGATCTAGAAAACTCTTATGACAAAGTATCAAGAGATGTACTTTGGTGGGGAATGTTGAAAAAAGCACAACAAGAAAAACCGATTCGGCCGACCATCATGAGACGATCGATAACTCTCGAAAAACGGACGGTAAAATTACCGACCGTCACTGGTCGGTAAAAGTCGTTCGCAATGTAATTAGTCATTGAGTTGTCTTTACCGACCATTGGACGGTCGGTAAACTATTTACGAACCGCTCAACGACCGGCCTTATAACAGTCGGTATTACCGATCGTTTCCACGTCGGTTAGTAAATACCGACCGCATGTCGGTCGGTGATTATGGGTTTTCGCGAGAAATAAAATTGGCGCAAAGACTTACCGACCGACTTCGTCGGTTGGTGTTATTGTAAATGGAGGGCCAAAAATTTGACCCAAAGACATTACCGACCGAGAAATTCGGTCGGCAAAATTGATTTTTTTTATAAAAAAAAATATAATACCGACTGCTACATGCGGTTGGTATACTGTTTTTTTTTTTTAATTTTCCAATACCTCCCATTCACTATTCTATATAATAGAGATATGCCATTCACTAAGTGCCAAATGTTAAAAACAAAGACACAAAATCTATCTATATTCTATTACTAAAGCAACTCCCACTACTTCCCTTTTCCCTCCCAAAATTCCCTCCAACTTTACCTAATAAATGATTACATAAAAAACATACAAATAATTAATGACTACAAGACATGAATGATGCTTTAAACAAGATCTATCAAACAAGATCAATTAATCTATGATTCGAATTTTTAGCCATAAGTATAATTTAAATTTTAAATAATTTTATTTTTAAAACTAACAAAAATGATTTATGTTTATTTAGGTTACCAAAATATTTTATGTAAGAGTATTACTCTATACATATATTATAGAGTATTTAAAACCAAGCATTTGCTCGGGAATTATCTAGTTATATAATAAAGAAATTCAAATTAAAATTATATACATAAATTTGAATACGTAAGAATAATACATGTTGAAATTTCCAAATTCTAAATGTGAAAGTTAGACAAATAAAAACATACGCTATAGTAAAACGAAATGTAATTAACAACTATGCAACGAAGGCTACAGAACCCCTGAACCATCAGTGCGATCATCGGGAAAAGGGAGATGAACTGCCGAATTGGCTCAGGAAAGCCTCCATCGTCAACTTCATCTACTCGATGTAATCCGTTTGTTTCTGGTTTGCCTCTTGCTGACGGCGCTCTCTCTCCTCGAACTCCGCCCTAGCGCGCTGCTCTTTCTCCTCAAAATCCGCCCTAACGCGCTGCTTTCTCTCCTCGAACTCCGCCCTGGAGGGCTGCTCTCTCTCCTCAAAATCCGCCCTAACGCGCTGCTGTCTCTCCTCGAACTCCGCCCTGGAGGGCTGCTCTCTCTCTGCTAACTCCTCCCTGGCGCATTGCTCTCTCGTTGTTAACTCCGTCCTAGCACGGTCGGACGCCTCCAACCGCTCGAAAATCTTTGCTAGTTGAGTAGAAATAGATGGAGAGTAGGAAGATCCAATAGGCCACCGCGAGGTTCTCTTATAGTAGAGAAAGGCTCTATCTTTGCCGAACCCTAAAACCTCGCCCTTTTGGAATCCACCAACCGTGTCAAAGAACACCTTGTTGGGATCCGTTTCCGAGCCACTCGCCTGAGACTCTGGGTATATTTTTTCTTCAAATTATTGAGTTAGTTCAATAATACAAGTTAAGGAAAATAAAATTGACATGCACATTTAGGGGCATTTTGGGGGGTTTCGCGCCTAACTTTAATAAACGCTACCTATAACATGGTTTTAAAGCTTAATAATGTCCTAAATTATTCATGTAAGCTTCTTAGGGCCTGACCGCACTCATTTAGACACGACAAGTTCATTTTGGGATCGGAAATGACCATTTTTAGGCGTTTTGAGGGTTTTCGCGCCTAACTTTTAGAAACGCTACCAATTACATGGTTTAAAGCTCGATCATGTCCTAAATGATACATTTAAGCTTCCTAGAGCCTGATTGCAATCATATAGACACGACAACATCATTTTGGGGTGTAAAATGACCATTTTTTGGCATTTTGGAGGATTTTCGCACCTAACTTTTAGAATCGCTACATATTACACGGTTTTAAAGCTCGATCATGTCCTAAATTATTCATTTTAGCTTCCTAGGACCTGATTGCCCTCCTTTAGACATGACAAGGTCATTTTGGGGCGTAAAATGAGTATTTTTGGGCATTTTCGAGGGTTTTCGCGCCTAACTTTTAGAAACGCTACCTATTCCACAGTTTTAAAGCTCGATCATGTCCTAAATTATTGATTTTAGCTTCCTAGGGCCTGATTGCACTCCTTTAGACACGACAAGGTCATTTTGGGGCGTAAAATGGGTATTTTTGGGCATTTTCGAGGGTTTTCGCGCCTAACTTTTAGAAACGCTACCTATTCCACGATTTTAAAGCACGATCATGTCATAAATTATTCATTTTAGCTTCCTAGTCCCTGATTGCACTCATTTAGATACAACAAGGTCATTTTGGGGCGTAACCTACTTAAAACGCTACCTACGGTTTCAAGCTTTCATGTCCTAAATTATTCATTTAGCTTCTAGGGCCGATGCACTCATTTAGACATGACAAGGTATTTGGGCCTAAAATGACCATTTTTGGCGTTTGGAGGGTTCGCGCGCTAACTTTAGAAACACTACCATTACACGGTTTAAAGCTCGATCATGTCCAAAATTATTCAGTTTAGTTTCCTAGTCCTGATTGCACTCATTTAGACACGACAAGTCATTTGGCGTAAAATGGCCATTTTTGAGCGTTTGGAGGTTTCGCATCTAACTTTTAGAACACTACCTATTACACGGTTTAAAGCTCATCAATCCTAAATATACATTAAGCTGCCTAAGGACTGTTTCACTCATTTATGACGACAAAGATTATTGAGGCTAAACGACCATTTTAGAATTTTGGGGGGGGGTTCGCGCCTAACTTTAGAACATGCCTATTACACGGTTTAAAAACTCGATCATGTCCTAAATATACATTTAGTCTTCCTAGGGCCTGATTGCACTCATTTAGACACAACAAGCAATTTGGGGCGTAAAAAGGCTTTTGGCGTTTTGGTGTTTGTTGCCTTAACTTAACATCACTATGTTTTGTTGCCTAACTTTTAGAAACACTACCTATTACACGGTTTTAGAAACATTTTGAAAAGAAAAAAATTAAACTAAACCCTAAAATTAAAAAAAACGAAAAATAAAAATTAAATTAAACCCTTACCACAGGTGAGGGAAAGCGGCGAGGGGTGGTGGGCGGCGAGGGGTATAGTGGCGGCTAGGTGACAAAAAGAGAAATAGAAAGGGAAAGCAAAAGGAGTGGTTCGCGAGGTCGTTAGAGAAATGAGGAGGGAGGCCACCGGAGGTTTTTCGAGGTCGCCGAAGAAGGAGAGGGTTTCGAGTGGTTAGGGTTGAGGGTTTCGAGTGGAGAGGGTTTTGAGTGGATAGGGGAGTGAAAGAGTGAGTCGGAAAATAAAGTGAGGTCGCCGGAGAAATGAGGAGGGAGGCCATCGGAGGTTCGCGAGGTCGCCGGAGAAGGAAAGGGTTGAGGGTTTCTAGTGGAGAGAGGAGTGAAAGAGTGAGTCGAGAAATAGAGTGAGGGTCAATGACTAAAGGATATCACGAGTGAAATTTTCAAAAATTTTAAAAAAAAATTCTGACCGTTAAACCGATCGATAACGGTCAGTAAATACCGATCGGTTCTGTCGGCCGGTATTTACCAACCGTTACCGACCGGTTTAACGGTCGACAATTTGTTTTCTGACCACTAACGACCCGTTTTGTGGTCGGTAATTTATTTTTAGTCGTTAGCGGTCGGTGTCGATCGGTAAATTCCGACCGGAAATTGTTCGGTCGGTAAAAGCAATCGGCCAAAACGCAATTTCTTGTTGTGAGATATTCCTCAAAAGTATATTGACCTAGTTAAGGACATGTATCGAGGTGTGTCAATAAATGTTAGGACTTGTGATGGATTGACGAAGGACTTCTCTATAACAATTGGTTTACATCAAGGGTCGGCGTTGAGCCCTTTCCTTTTTGCATCGGTTATAAATGAAGTGACAAGGCCAATCCAAGATGAGGTACCATGATGTATGTTATCTGCGGATGATATTRTATTTGTGGATGAAACTAAAACTGGGGTTAATGTCAAGTTAAAGAAATGGAGACAAAGGTTGGAATCTCGAAGATTTMAGTTAAGTCGGAGTAAGACTRAGTATTTGGAATGTTGTTTTGGGTCACAACAGRGGACAAATGATGGAGTGATGAGGTTGAACAGAAAAGATATGACCTTGAGTGAATGCTTTAAGTATCGTGGAAGATGGAAGCAAAGAAAAAGGTTTGARKTTGGATAGATCTGGATAAATGGGAAATTCGGAYAATTTGGATAATCTTGGAAATCCAGATTAATCCGAATGATTAAATCTGAGTTGTTAGGGTTAATTTAGTTTGTTAGGATATTGTTAAGATTTTATTCTAAWTTGTTAAAGTTGTTAATTAGTTGGATTAATTCGGTTAGGGTTATAGCATGTTAGAAWTAGTTAGTTTGTTAGGATTAGATTTGTTTGTTGAGTGGGATAGGGTTAATCATTATGGTCGGTTGTTAGGATAGATTTAATTAAATATTCTTAGGATATTTTTAGGATATAATTAGTTGGGATATTTTCTGGATRAGATTAATTATCTTTCCTAAAATATCTAAATAGTTTTCAAATTTGCTTGTACTATATGTAGGTCCGAATTTCATTAATAAAATCAGTTTATTCCTTGTGAAAATATTCTCTCTTGTTTGTTAAAGARAACCCTTGTGAATTYTGTGAGTTCGCTTGATTTGATTAACTACATTGGTGCTTGGTGCGTGCTCCTTGGGAGTTAAGACCCTTTTATACCCGTGAAATATTTCTGTGGGATTATAGTTATTTCAATTCATTTCCTTCTAATTTCCACTCGTTCCCCACTTCCTCACTCGTTTTGGTTACTTTGCTGGAATTGAGAGCTTCTTGCCGAAATTGATGTAGAATATTGTTTGGTCAATCTGTTGGAAGTAGTCCTACAATTGATTTAGCTGCACGCACCCCTAACCTGAGCGGAGTGGTTCTGCACAGTCTAATCTTCTCTGGGGTGAGGGTACTCTATCCTACCAAAAGGACATGTTGGTTTGGTATCTATAAGGTATTTATCTTCATTGCTTGATTATTTTTTTCTAAGGGCCTTATCATCCGAGTAACCCTCTATACAACACGGTGTTGGGATTTAGCTGGTCAATCCCTTAAATTTTTTAAATCCAAAATCATTGGATCCTCAAAAGTAGTACCCCAAGACTGCCCAAGAGCACAAAAGTGTATGCAGTAAAGTTGGTAGGGCAGGGTAATGTTGTTGAATACTTTTAAATTGTAAATTATTCTACAAAAGTGTGCAGGTTCCAAATTTTTTTCTTGTACTCCGAATTTGTTAGTAATTCATGAATTTGCTGAGGACGTTTTTTTGTTTAATGTCGTCTATGCTTATATTATTGTTGTCTATGTTGATACTTTTTTTTTGTCTATGTTTTTATTACTATCGTCCATGTAAATATTAATGTTGTTAATGATTTATTCAAACAAGTTCAGTGGTAACTACCTCAAATCAAACAAGTTTGTTGTTAATTAGCTGATATTAAACAAGTTCATTGGTAAATTAAATGAATTCAAACAAGTTCATTGGTAAAATAGATGAAATTCATATAAGTTCATTGGTAATTACCAATCAAACAAGTTCGTTATTAATTAGCTGATTTCAAACAAGTTCGTAGGTAAATTAGATGAAATTTAAATAAGTTTATTGGTAATCACCTCAAATCAAACAAGTTCATTGTACGAGAAATTATTTGTTACTTATTGGTATTAACTAACTCACTTTTTAGTAAATTCGATGATATGATCCGGACGCTTAACAACAACTTGCCACAGCCCACATACGTCTATGCTATGTAGGAGTATGTTTTTATGCCAATTTGTTGTATGTTCTTTGCCATTATATCCATTTACACCAACCAGTATTATGTGATACCGTTCAAACATTATCCATAGTCGTCTATGAAAAGTATGAGGAAGTCTATGACAGACCATTGTTTATTTTCTTAAGGAAGGAGTATCTGTTGACGAAATAATGATATCGCGTGTTGTAGGGGGCGATGCCATCTATCATCAGCTTGTAGGGTGTTGAAGTGGAAGTTGATAGTTGCTTCTTTTACTGGATWTTGTTCTGAAAAGGTACCAACGTGTCCCACCAATTTGCAGCTTCAATTACAAGTATATCCCCGGATAGATCTTATGATTTTTAGGCCTCTTTGATTCTTTACATATTTGAAAACACTCAACCAGTTAATGAATTTTTATGAAGTGCAAAGTTGAATTGCTTGATTCCAAAAATATGCTTATGAATATTGATTACCTTCTCCTGCAAAGTTGTCACCTGTAAAATTGGTYCCCCCTTGCATGCTTATGGAGAAGTGATTTCCATTATTTATTGATTTAAAAGATATGAATGGTTGCTACAAAGAGATGCACTGTACTTCGATAAAGAATAGGGTAGTCATTAATAGAGCTGTCAGTTCAGGTTAAATTATAACAATTCAGTTATATTTTAGTTCAGTTGATTTCATTTCAATAATAAATGTAAAAAATGTTTCAGTTAACAATTTTTCAGTTCAATTAACAATTATTTCAGTTCACTTTAGTCCAGATTTTTTTAAATTTCAGTTTCAGTTCAGTTTAATTTCCGTTTATTTTAGTTTGAACTTAATTTGTTCATTTCAGTTTCAGCTTGAACTTAATCGGTTCATTTCAATTTCAATTTAGTTCAGTTTAAACCATAGTAGTTTGCCGTCATTGATAATTCATTTTCAATTCATTTTCGTTTCTTAACGATTAATTTCGGTTGAAAGAAAAAAATACACATTAGTTATGTATATACTAATATTAACCAATTTAGTTGATCGGAGTATAAGGTTTATCGRTTTGGGTTGTTCCATATTAACACATTTAGTTAATTCAAGTCGAAAAAAGTATATTCAATCTTATTTTTCAATTTCGAATCATTATCCATATCATTGGTTTATATGACCAAATTTCAATGCAACTCAATAATTCAATGTAATGATCACAAAACGTAAATATGAATTGACCAAATATATGTAATAATGCAGGTTAATATTAATCACAGTATAGTAGCTAAATAAAATAACTATAGACTAAACAAAATGTGTTACAGCAAATTAAAATTAAATAAAACTCACATTGAAAAGACTCATGTATAGCAAAAATTGAAAAACCCAAAACATTATCGATTAAATTGAACAATCCACATTATAATAGTTCATATTTCCCAAATTGTTCAAAATAAGATAATATAATTAATGCTTCAAATACCAAACATCCTAAACAAAACTCAAAATCATTAATAAATAATAGAAAAGATTAAAATCAAGTGACACAACCCGTTCAAAAAAAATCAAATGAAATAGCGAAAACTAGAAATAAAAAGAATTGGAATTCCACACATTGAAAGATTTTTTAAAATGCAAGTGAGGAAGATTATAAATTAACAAGGTTTCATGTTTTTTATTTCACAAGCAAATTGCTTAAAATCGTGGCTTAACATTATGCTTGATATGCCTTGGTTTATAATCAATTATTAAATCAATTACGATATTTAAACTTAATACTAATTATCACAATTTATTAATTTAATTAATAAATAAAAAAATAAACAAAGAGATTAAATGAGAATTAAACTAAATTAAGAAAAATGACAAATAAAAACCTTGTCTTCCAAAATTTTAATATATATTCATAGTCTACAAATTAAAAACTATATAAAACTTAAGTAAAGGTATTAGTTGATGCATTATACAAATAAGGCTAATAATTATAAGAAGATTGTGGTTTAAGTTCAGTTCCAGTCAATCCAATTCAATTACTGTTTAAGTTCATGAATATCAATTCAATTATTGATAACCTTTTCGGTTTTAAGCAATTTAATTCTCAATTTTAGCTTGTTTCAGTTTAGTTTCAGTTTGTCTAGTTCAGTTGTAGTTCAGTTTCAATTTGTTTAATTAGTTAAGTTCCAGTTAAGTCCTGATAGTTGATTTTCAGTTATTAGTTTGAATCGGTTCAATTTTTTTAGATTCTATAAATTCTAACCAAACTGAGAGCTAGCTTTAGTCACGAAGTCACTAGTAAGATTTTATCTTGGAATAATCTAAAGCTCAAAGTTGAATTTTTTGACCTTTCTGTCTTTGCTCAGATTCATACTAGTTTTTTTAGCACGCGATGCGTGCTTGACATTTTGAAATATATATTAATGTGAAAAGTATATATTAATATTGAACAATAATATGAAAAGTATTTGGCTACTGAGTGGTTGATTATAATTTTTTTAGTACATATTACTTACTAATAGATAAATTAGTAAGTTAATCACCATGTTTATTTATTTATTTATTACTAGGTTTTTAGCACGCGATGCGTGCTTGACATTTTAAAATATATATTAATAGTGAACAATAATATGAAAAATATTTGGCTACTGAGTGGTTGACTATAATTTTTTTAGTACTCCCTCCGTATCAGTTTATCTGCAACAATAAATATTTTATCTCTCACATATATTCTCAATTGTTGCAAATAAACTTGCAAATAAACTGATACGAAGGGAGTACATATTACTTACTAAGTTTCACAATTCTAAGTTTCTTATTTTTGTCATCAAAGTGTTTTTAATGTCAATTTTAATTTCAAAATTTAAAATAGTTCCGTTATTAACTTGCTTAATATTACACATGGTAAGTTGCTTKTAATTGATATTTTGATTGTTGATTTTTTTAGGCAGTTATTATGAAATTTCGTGGAATATTCCTATGTTGATTGATTGTTTGTTGATTTTTTAGGTAGTTATTATGAAATTTCGTGGAATATTCCTATGTTGATTGATTGTTTGTTGATTTTTTAGGTAGTTATTTAGCTTGATGACATGTAATTGTAATTTGTTAAAGGGAGTGACTAGAGTGGTAATTTCGGGGGACACCACCACGACCCCCACCCTTCCCTTAAATAATAGAGATTTATATCACAATTCTAAATTTCTTATAAGTTGTTTTTAATTGATATTTTGATTGTTATTTTTTAGACAGTTATTATGAAATTCCGTGGAATATTAGGGGGTAGAGTGGTAACTTCAGGGGCATCACCGCAACCTCCACTTCCCTTATATAATAACTAGTATTTGATGCACGCGATGCGTGCTTGCATTATTTTTTAAAAAAAGTTTTTACGTTATGGGGGAAATCATATTTATATATCATAGGTTAGTTGTAAACTACTATAAGCACGCGATGCGTGTGGTCACCTTGTTATTTATTATAAATTTGGTATTTTGATAATTCGTTCATTTGTAGTGATGCCAAGCATTTTTATTATTTCTTGCATTTTGATAGTGTAAATTTTTGGGGAAATGAGAACTAGCTCTACATATGTGTGGTTTTTTACCTCTATTTTTAACCGACCGTTGAACGGTCAGAGATATTGTGACCGTGATTAAAACAGTCGTTCGGTAAATATAATATGTCAACGGTACGGTAAATTCTTATCCGACGGTGATTTCTTACTATATTTACCAGGTTTCAACATATTCTCGGACCGCTCACGTTAACTACAACGAACATTAGACGACAGTAACTTATCGAGCTGCTCCCCACCGTGACCTGTTTTCATGACGACCGGTTGTTTGACTTTGTTTTGGACTCAGGTCAGTGTAATTCTAGTCTTCTTTGTGTCAACCTTTTATGAAACTACCGGTAATTAAAGGGCTAATAAGAAGCAAATCTACAGTGTATGGTGTGGTATGAACTAGGTGAATTACAAGCTATTCAGGAGAATTGTTTGCGCTTTGCTTTGACGTGCCTCCCATTTAGATATTTGGTTATTCTTATTAGTCACAAACGACTTTTCTTTATGGATTGTGAGAAAGTCATTGCTAAGTGACAGTAGAGATAAAGCATGGAGTAAACGAAGGGTTTGGAGCCTGGCTTCAACCCCACTTTGGATCTCGGTGGTTAGAGGTTCGAATCCTCATACCCCCGTCCCTCACTCTAAGTACTTTGCCCTTTGCTCATTTCGCACAAAAAAAAATATAGATTGTAGAGTGGGACCACCTTATCCTTGCAGGAGGCTTTCAATTAGTTTAATATCCTTTTAATGGCAATCCGACACCTATATATTAGCACAAAATTTTTTTTTTCGAAGACAGTCTTCAGGGATTAATGCATGTGTAGAGCTTCATTTGTGGTCTGACAACTGTGTAGTTGACCTGGATATGTTATTGGAATATACTTTTGTAACTCTAAGAGTTGGTAGGTTTAGGAATCAGAAATGTCTTGCTTGGAATATGCTGTCTTAGGAACAAGTAGAATAGGCCATGAAAGTTGATAATTTGTGGGTAAGATGGTCTGATGCACTACATTAAGCACCATAATTGGTTTAATTAGAAAGTCTCTATGCTAGCTAGATTTGGAGCGATATATAGTCTGGGCAAAAATTTTCACAAAAATGCGAGTAGGGTTTATTGGTTGTCAAGCCGTAGTTTTGCAATTGCTACTTTTGATAAACTTGCTTCTTCCTAGCAAGTAGAACTGTCTTGAGACGGGTGTGCATTAATCACTACTGACAAAATCCTCTAAGAGACGGTTGATTAAACCCCGCAAGGAGACCTCCAAACAACCTGGGTCTTATCTGGGAGGTCTTCTTTGGGTAAGAGACCGACGGTTATTTATTGCGGTCCTCTTAAATCGTCAAAAGAGATGGATGTTTCACGCTCTAAAACCGTCTCTTTAGACCATCACCAAGAAGACCGTTACTGACTTAATACTGGTCTCTTTTGAATATCTAAGAAACGGTCTAAAACAATAACGTCTCTTGATTTGTTATTTTTAAAAAAAAACATTTTAATGTGGATATGGATTGAATATGGAATCCATCATTCCATAAAATGTTACTACATTAGAATTTTACTGTGCACTCATGACTGCAATTCAAATTTCAAATTTCAAATTCATGAAACAATATTTAAAAAATACATATCCTTCAGCTACCAATTACAAGTATTCCTCCACGTTCTTGAGAAGGTTTTTTACAAACCAAAAAATTCTATATCATACTACGGATACGCGAAAACAAGGCCCAACTTGATACACTCTTGGGACCGCAAAAACGACAAGGCCCACTTGATACGCAGATAGTCACCAGAGAGACCAAGCGCAATCACATCCAAACTGGCCAATTAGTGCATATCAATGACCAATTAACATGTATAGTAAATAACTAAAGGATAAACATTGCAACGAAATCAGTACTTGATAGCAATTGGGCATGCGAACAATTCCATGGACACAGTAACAACTACAAGTACTTGTAGCAATTTCACATAGAAATATGTAACAATTTCACTTGATACCACCAATTTTAAAAAACCAAACTTGAAAAAAATACCGAAATAGAAATTTTCCTCACAGAAATTTTTGATTGAAATATTGCTGGAAAAAAATAATATCTAAGCAAATCATAAATCCGCGATCTAAAAATTGAATGAATTTGCACAAACCCCAACAAAATGCAAACAATCAATTTTGCAACCATATTTAACTCATAATTCAATGAAGCCCTGAAAATGAAAAAAAAAACACCATTAAAACAATTTAAAAAACCGAGAAACTAAATTAAGTACGAAAAATGAGAAAGTAAACCCAACAGAACCTAAAACAATTAAACCAGAATAACTAATTTTAAATCCCAAGAAAAATGAAAACGAACCCTGAGAAAAAATGAGATGAAGTAGTTTAAAAAAGGCAAAAAATTGTCAATCTGACTACCTCGCAAATAAATTAACATAAATGATGTAAAAATTGAAACAAAATGACAAATAACAAAAAAAAAATCAAATGAAGATGAAGTAAACCCAACACCAAAAACACCCAAAATCAATATTCAACCACAATAATTAATTATTAACCCTAAACCTGTTTTTCTTGTTGTTGATGTTTGTTGCTGTTGCCTTAATTGATTTCACCTAATGATGTGAAGTTGTTGCTGTTATTGAGTTCGCGACGAGGAGACGAGATGTCGGGCTCGTCGGAGTCGAGACCAGCGACCAAGACTGAAAGAACGCCAATGACTAAACGAAACAAAACTACGAAACTTGATAATAAAGAAACCAAACGCTATCCTAGTCACACCATTTGGACAGAACAACTGGCGAAAGATAACAATACCCCAAAATGACATAAAAGCACAAACACAGAAATATAAAAATTTTGAACAATGCATCTTAAAAAAAGAAAACGATCCAAAATAACATATCGAACTACACTGAAAACCGCAGAAGATACTGAATAAAAAAACAAACGCTTAACTAACCCTAACTTCACGGTAATAGAGCTCGAGATAGCGAGCAATGTTAAAGCGGAGAAGGGAGAAGGAATAGGCCGTGAATTGAGAGGAAGCAGGGGGAGTAAGCAATTAATCGCAGGCGATGAGACGACGATATTCAGAAATACATCGAAGAAGACATCGTCTTATTCGCCCAGTTATAACATTATACAATATGTTAACAAATATAAAAAACTGGACATTGGTTTTAAGTACGAGCCGATTACTCTTTGACTCGCATTCTGTGGCCACAACCAACAGACCACACTAAGAGATGTGTTATTATAACGGTCTTTTAGACAAGCCTAGAGAGCCGGTTCCATACAACAACGGTCTCTATAATTTAAGGACGGTTTTTCATACACGACGCGATCTCTTATTGGTGTTTTATCATTTTTGTAGTAGTGTAATGGAGCTAGATTGCCTCAACTAAAACACAAGTTTTGTTCTTGTGTAGACAATCTAATTGCATGCAATATTACTGACCTAGAAGTAGGTTACTCTTTTAGCATTGTTCCACAATCACTTTCTCTATGACTTTGATGGGGAAACACTACATACTCATCTCTTTTCTTTCGTGGCTTGCTCTCATTCGCTTGAAGGCGATATTCCACAGCTTTGAACTAGCCAATGTCCTTAATGTTTGACAGAAGTTATAGGAGAGACAACTTTAGGCTGTCTTCTATGCGCTATTTTGCTTTTGTTTACACTTTTACACATTTGCGTGAAAGGATGAAGCTTTGTTGTAGTGACATAACAGGTGCTGGAGCCCGTTTGATAGCTATTGATTTAGAATTCAGTTGACTCAAAGCCAAATTAAATACTTCTCCATGAATTGGGCATACTCGAAACCCATGTGCTTTTTGTCCAATATCCTCCATGGAATTGGTTAGAAGGAACAGGATCTGTTTTTGTGGGGAAGATTTTCATTTGAGAGAGTTCCTGCCGGTTGCTGGGGAGATGCGATCAGAGGTTTCTGTTAAAACGTGGCTGACAGTTACAATGGTAGCTTAGAAGGACCAACAGGCCTCGCCGGGGTTTGAAAAGGTTCGTATTAGTAAGTTTTGAGGCGGCACCAGAGGTAACGATAGGAACGGTAAATCGAAATTCCACAATGTCGGAGAGGGTGACAGTCGGGCACTACAGAGGGTGTGGAGGGGGTAAATCTGGCATGGAAGTGAGGCGGGCAGAAGCTCTGGTTTTATCGAGGATTTCGAGATAAGTGGCTTGCAGAAACCATCTGGTGGGAGGGAGCTGAATGCCTTCTAGTGTGTCTTGCCTTATTAATTCTCTGGAATCGCAGACCTGCACATGTGGTTTGCAAGGTCGTTTGCGACGGATTCGGTTGACGCGATTTTAAGGGAAAAAAATTTTCAAATAGTATTAACTAATTCTGGTTTCTCTGTTCGTAATCATTCTTCTTCGTTTTCTTGCTGTAACTTTGTTTTGGAGGGTGACTTGTCTCCCCTTGTCCTCCTTGTCAAAAAAAAAAGGAAATGGTTGTTTGAGAGATTGTATTTGTTATTTTTGCTGCTCTGTCCCGCATTATTGTCGTAATTTGGGACAATTAGCTTTATGTTGGTTTGTTTTTGGCTTTAGCTTGTTATTTAGGTTGTTGCACTGTACTGGTTTTAATTGTGACATTATATTCTCTTATTCGTCTTAAAAAAAATGATTCATGTTAACTTGTTTAGAATAATTTAAGGGCATAATGGTAAATATAAAAGTTTAGGGAGAGGGAGATGGCTGGTTGAATGTCGTAGGTTAATCTACAATTTTTACCTCTTTCGATCCTTTCAAAAATCACAACGCAAAAGTTCCGCTAAATAAGACTCAAAAACATCTTTAGCCAAACAAAAAATTCAACAACACAAGTAAACTTATATTGAATTAGAACATAATCTACGGTAAACGTAATGTAAAAATATTTACAACCTAACCAATACTCTTAGGAATGTTAAAAAAGTATTCATATCAAAACAAACATTACATATTTCTTTAACCAATCAGAACTAATTTTCAAATTGACAATTGACAATTAACTTTCACGCCACATATTATATCAATATTATTCAACATACCGACTTTAATATTGAATTAAAAAACTAGTAAGAATTGGTGATTACCAACCACTTTCTAAAAGGTATGTACATATACAATCTTTAATCTGGGAAGTAAATACAATAAAATATATTTAGCAATCAGAGAAAAAGATGTAGGTTAGTTAGTTAAAAAACAACAATAAGTTTTGCATGTCAAAACTCTTTGGCATTAAATATATCAGAGAGCTATAAGTAATTATATCAGTAATAGTCGCACTGCTCATTCACTGTATAAAGAGGATATACTATTGTCTATTTAAACAAACATAAATTACAATAAAAAAAAAAAAACACTACTGCATATGGACAATATCTACAAAGATTATATTGGCTGTTTTTTTTATGATTTATCATATGGATCAAAATAAATGATAGCAAAAAATTATTTGGAAAGTGTTTGAAATTATGATATTTGAACAATTGGTCAACACAAAAAGTCGAAACAATTTTCTGATCTTCATGTTTTGATTTTTTATTTTATTTTTAAAACTAAAAACTAAGAAAGATACTGAAAGAAATTCAAGGCAGCAGCAAATAATGTGAGTAGTTAAGACATGAGCAGCAGGTTACATCAGCCATCAACGCGACAATCCCATCAGCGGTGAGTTTGCTTTGGCCAAGGTGACATAACAGTGTAACTCCCCGGTCTTTCGCCCCGGTGAATGGGTTCGGTATTTTCTGCGTGCAGAAGTCCTTTGAGTTGCTTTCAAGTAACAACACCCGTGAATTGCCGCAAGAAACACAAAAACGCATTCTATGGACCTCGTGTTATGTCCAAGCAACGGGCTGGCAAACTATACCCATTGGTTGAAATCAGGCACGTTCTATGAGGAACTTTGGTTTTACCACATCGTTAGCCACGAGCCGACGGTTCTAGCCATTGGTCGCGCATAATTTAGAATACAAGAAAGCTCTCTGAATTTTTCCTGAGAATGTATTCACAGTGTCCTTTTTTTGCAATCTTTTTGCAAATCTGGAGACTTCCCTGAGTAATGTAGTTGTTCTGCCCTGCTCGCCAGTTAGTCCTTGATCGCGTGCGACTCTTGGCGAGGCCGGCGGGTTTGTTAGCCAAGGTAGACGGGCCACTGTCTTCTTCTTTACTTTCTTTCGGGTTTCGCTTCGGGGTTAATCTTATGGGGCGGACCCAACCCTGCTAGACTCTCGCCCCTTGTTCGGCTTCGGTTTGCTTCAACTCTGATTTGCCTAGGGTGTTTGGGAGCGGGGACTGACTGCTGCTAAGACTTCCTGCACCTGTTTCCTCCGGTGGCCGTTTCGATTCTCTTTGTGAAGGGTTTCCGGTTGAGCACTATGTTCCACAGGACGAAGGCACCTGAAGAGGAGTTAAGGGTCGTTAACGGGTTGTGTTGAACCGTGGGGTGACGTATCCTCGATACAGGATAGTTAAGAATCAATGGAGCGTTCACCCTGAGAGCAACTATTGTTGTAAATGTTGATAAAATTGATAATGGCTAAAAGAAGAAGGATGTGGTCTGAAAGATATTGAACTAGTGAATGAGTTTTTAGAAAGTGGGTTGATTAATTACTTTAAATGAGTAAAAATAGGAGATTGAGTTCTAACAGATTCAGGTTTATACAGATTTTATTGCTTCTGTATGTTATACTTATTTATTTTTTTTTTCCTCCCTAAATTAATTTTGATTTCTTATTCATTTCTTCTCTTAGGTATTAAAAAATTCCAGTTCACATCCACATCAATACTGTATTATCTCTAACAAGAATACAGCAGCGTTTTTTTTTTTTTTTTTTTTCCTCCGGTGAAATAGAGAGTAGAGTCACCC
>SNQN01002408.1:44196-57432 GCA_008642245.1 Bassia scoparia | reverse complement strand
TATGAAACTACCGGTAATTAAAGAGGCTAATAGAACAAATCTACAGGTATGTTTGGTATGAACTAGGTGAATTACAGCTATTCAGGAGAATTGTTTGCGCTTTGCTTTTGCAAGTGCCACTCCATTTAGATATTTGGTTATTCTTATTAGTCACAAACGATTCACTTTATGATTGTGAGAAAGTCATTGCTAGTGACAGTAGAAATAAAGCATGGAGTAGAACGAAGGGTTTGGAGCGTCTGGCTTCAACCCACTTTGTGATCTCCGGTGGTTAGAGGTTCGAATCCTCATACCCCCGCTCCCTCACTCTATGTCCTTGCCCTTATAGCTCATTCCACAAAAAAAAAAATTGATTTAGGTCGGCGACCACCTATCTTGCAGGAGGCTTCAATTAGTTTACATTCATTTTAATAGGCAATCCGCACACCTTAGTTATTAGGCACCAAAATTTTCTTTTTCGAAGAGTTTCAAGGATTAATGCCATGTGTAAGAGCTTATTTTGTGGTCTGACAAGCTGTTGATAGCTATAGACCTGGATATGTTATTGGGAATATACTTTTGTAACTCTAAGAAGTGGTAGGTTTAGGAATCGAAATGTTCTTGCTTTGGAATATGCATGTCTTAGGAACAAGATGAATAGCCTGAAGTTGATAATTTGTGGGTAAGATGGTCCTGCATACTACATTAGCACCATATTGGTTTAAATTAGAAAGTCTCTATGCTATGCTAATTTGGAGCGAGATATAGTTGGGCAAAAATTTTCCACAAAATGCGAGTAGGTGTGTTATGGTTGTCAAGCCGTGTTTTGCAATGCTACTTTTGATAAACTTCTTCTTTCCTAGCAAGTAGACTGTCATTGAGACGAGGTGTGCATTAATCACTACTGTTCAAAATCGCTCTAAGAGAACGGTTGTTAAACCCCGCAAGGGACCTCGCAAACAAACCTGGGTCTTATCTGGGAGGTCTTCTTTGGGTAATGAGACGGGTTATTTATTGCGGTCTCTTAAATCAGTCAAAGAGATGGATGTTACGCTAAAACCGGTCTCTTTAGACCATCAACCAAAGACCGTTTGACTTATAATGGTCTCTTTTGAATATCTTAAGAAACGGTCTAATAACAATAATGCCGTCTCTTGATTTGTTATTTTAAAAAAAAGCATTTTATTGGAATATGGATTTGATATGGAATGCCATATTCCATAAAATTTACTACATTAGAATTTTTAGCTGTCACCCATGACTGCAATTCAAAATTTCAAATTCAAATTATTGAAACATATTTCAAAAATACACATATCCTTCCAAGCTACCCAATTACAAGTATCCTACCACGTTCTTGAGAGGTTTTTTACAAAACAAAAAATTCTATATCTACGGATACGCGAAAACAAGGCCCAACCTTGATACACTTCTTGAGGACCGCAAAAACGACAAGGCCCACTGTACGCAATAGTACACCTAGAAACAAGCTGGCAAATCACATCCAACATGGCCAATTGTAGCATATCAATGACAATTAACAGTACTATATAATAACTAAAGAGATAAACAGTTGACGAGAATCGAGTTAACTTGATAGCAATTTGGCATGCAACAATTCCATGGACACAGTAAACAACTCAAGTACTTGATAGCAATTTCACATAAATTGTAACAATTTACATTGACCACCAATTTAAAAAAACCAAAACTTGAAAAAAATACGAAATACGAATTTTCCACGAAATTTTTGATTGAATATTGCTGGAAAAAAAAATATCTTAAGCAAAATCATAAATCGCAGATCCTAACAACATTGTGAAATTACAACCCCAACAAAATGCAACATCATTTTGCAACCATTTTAACTCATAATTAATGAAGCCTCGAAAATGAAAAAAAAAAACCCATAAAACAATTTAAAAAACCCGACGAAACTAGAATTAAGTACGAAAATGAGAAAGTTAAACCCAAACAGAACCTAAAACATTAAACCAGAATAACTAATTTTAATCCAAAGAAATGAAAACGAAACCCTGAAGAAAAATGAAATGAAGTAGTTTTAAAGCAAAAAATTGTCAATCGAATACCTCGCAAATAAATTGAAACATAAAATGGAATGTAAAAATTGAAACAAAATGACAAATACAAAAAAAAAAATCAAATGAAGTGAAGTAACCCACACCAAAAACACCAAAATACATATTCAACCACAATAGACTTAATTATTAACCCTAACCTGTTTTTCTTGTTGTTGATGTTTGTTGCTGTTGCTTAATTGATTATCAAACTCTAATGATTGAAGTTGTTGCTGTTATTGTTCGCAGTCGTGGACGAGGACGACGACGAAGGATGATGCGGGCGCCAGTCCTGGTTCCGCCATTTGACAGCGAAAAACAAGACTGGCGAAAGATATAAATACTGCCCACAGATATTGACTTAAGAAGTCAAAACGCACACGCAATTAATAAAAATTGAAACATTTCTACTTAGAATATAAGAACTAAATAAACTCAAACATAAAATACCAGATTAATACAAATAACTCGAAACAAAGAAAAACACAGAATAATCAAAAAAAAAACAAACAAAATACCTGAAACCAAAAAGAAAAAAATAAAACAACGCATTAACTAACCTAACTTACGTGAATGAGCTAATAGCAGCAATGTAATAGGAGAAGGAGAAAGGAATAGACCGATGAATTGACGAGCAGTGAAGGGGGGAGAGCGATAATAATGCAGGAGAGCACGACGATACAGGAATAATCGAGGAGAAGAAACCTCGTCTCTATTGCCATAAAAGCAAGTTTCAAATTAAAAAATAACAGATTTTTATAAGGTAAGACGATAATTCTTGTTTCAGATAGCGATTATGCCGACGCTCTACAACGCAACAAGACAACAACGTAAGAGATGTGTTATTTACGGTCTTTTGACAAGACCTAGAGAGACCGGTTTTCCTACACAACGGTCTCTATAATTTAAGGACGGTTTTTCATACACGACCGATCTCTTATTGGTCGTTTTATCATTTTTGTAGTCAGTGTAGATGGCAGTAGATTGCCTCATAAAACACAAGTTTTGTTCTTGGTATGACAATGCATATTGCACAAATATTACTGACCTAGAGTAGGTTACTCTTTTAGCATTTGTTCCACAATCACTTTCTCTATGACTTTGATGGAAACACTGTGCATACTCATCTTTTTTTTCGTGGCTTGCTCTCATCTCGCTGAAGGCGGGATTTGCCACGCTTTGAACTAGCCAATGTCCTTCAATGTTTGACAGAAGTTATGAGGAAGACCAACTCTTAGGCTGTCTATCTATGCAGCTATTTGCTTTTTGTTTCACTTTTACACATTTGAGCGTGAAAGGATGAAAGCTTTGGTTGTAGTTGACAACAGGTGCGTCGATGCGCCGTTTTGTAGCTTATTGACTTAGAATCGTTCGACTCAAAGCCAAATTAAATAACTTCTCCATGAATTGGACATACTCGAAACCCATTGTGCTCTTTTGTAATTCCTACCATGGAAATGGTTAGAAGGACAGGATCTGTTTTTTGTGGGGGATATGTTTTCGATTTGAGAGAGTCCTGCCGGGTGCTGGGGAGATGCGAACAATACGAGGTTTCTGTTAAAACTGGATTACAGCTAAATGGTAGTTAAGGACCAACGGCCTCGCCGGGGTTTGAAAAGGTCCGTATTAGTAAGTTTGAGGCGGCAGCCAGAGTGTACGAACGTAGACGGTGAATCCGATTCCACAATGTCGGGAGGGTGACAGTCTGGGCACTACAGAGGTGTGGAGGGAGTATAATCGCATGGAAGTGAGGCGGGGCAGAACCTCTGGTTTTTCGAGGATTTCGAGGATAAGATGGCTTGCAGAGAACCATCTGTGGGATGGGAGCTGAATGCCTTCTACTGTGTGCTTGCCTTATTAATTCCGGATCGAGACCTGCACTGTGGTTTGCAAGGGTTGCGAGCGGAATTCGGTTGACGCGTTTTAAGGGAAAAAAATTTTCAAATAAGTATTAACTATTCTGGTTTTTGTTTCGTAATATTCTTCTTCGTTTTCTTGTTAAAGCTTTGTCTTGGAGGGTGACTTGTCTCCCCTTGGTCCTCCTTGTCAAAAAAAAAGTGATGTTGTTTGAGAGATTGTAATTTGTGTATTTTTGTGCTCATTGCTCGCCGATTTATTGTCGTATTTGGGACAATATAGCTTATGTTGGTTTGTTTTTGGCTTTAGCTTGTATTTTAGGGTTGTTGACATGTACTGGTTTATTTGATGGCATTAATTCTCTATTGTCTTAAAAAAAATGTTTGTTAACTTGTCTTAGAATATATTTTAGGGGCATAATGGTAAATATAAATAGTTTAGGGGGGGAGATGGTGGTTAGAAGTGTCTAGGTTAATCTACAAATTTTACCTCTTTTTCGATCCTTTCACAATAATCCAACGCAAAAGCTTCCTAAATAACGACTCAAAACAATCTTTAGCCAAAACAAAAAATTCAAACAACACAAGTAAACTTAATATGTGAATTAGAACATAAATCACGGGTTAACCGTAATGTAAAATATTTACAACCTAACCAATACTCTTTGAATGTTAAAAAGATTCATCATCAAAACATATACATTTACATATTTCCTTGTAAACCAATCAGGAACTAATTTTCATTGACAATTGCATCAATTAACTTTCACGCCACAATCTTATTCAATATTATTCAACATACACGTTTAATATGAATTAAAAACAATTAGGTAAAGAACTTTGGTGATTACAACCACTTCTAAAAAGTATTGTACATATACAATCTTTAAATCTGGAAGTAATACAATAATATATTTAGCAATCAGAGAAAAAGATGTAGGCTTAGTTATTTAGAAAAACAACAATAAGTTTGCATGCAACTCAGTTGCGATTAAAATATATCAGAGAGCTTATAAGTAATTATATCAGTAAAGTCGCACTTCTCATTCACTGTATAAAGAGGCTGAATCTATTGTTCTATTTAACAAACATAAATTACATAAAAAAAAAAAAAACCACTCTGCTATGGATCAATATCTACAAAGATTATATTAGGTGTGTTTTTTTATGATTTATCAATATGATCAAATAAATGATGCAAAAATATTTGGAAAGTGTGTGAAATTATAATATTTGAAAAATTGTCAACAAAAAAGGTCAACAACATTTTCTGAATTTTCATGTTTTGATTTTTTATTTTTATTTTTAAAACTAAAACTAAAAGAAGATACTAAAGAATTCAAAGGCAGTCAGCAAATAATGTGATAGTTAAGACATGTGCAGCAGGTTCATCAGCCATCAACTCGACATCTTCATCAGCGGTGTGAGGTTTGCTTTGGCCAAGGTGACTAACAGTGATAACTCCCCGGTCTTTCGCCCCGGTATGTGGTCGGTATTTTCTGCGTGCAGAAGTCCTTTGGTTGCTTTCAAGTAACACACCCGTGAATTGCCGACAAGAAACCAAAAACGCTAATTCATGATGACTCGTGTTATGTCCAAGCAACGGCTGCAACTATTTCCATTGGTTGAAAATCGGCACTATCTTGCAGGGAACTTTAGGTTTGCACCACAGTCGTTGCCACAGGCAGCGACGGTCTGCCATTGGTCGCGCATAATTTAGAAATACAAGAAACTCTCTGATTTTTCCGAGAATGTATTCACAGTGTCCTTTTTATTGCAATCTTTCTTGCATCGGGACTTCCCCTGATAATGTAGTTCGTTCTCCCGCTCGCCAGTTAGTCCTTGTCACCGTGCGACTCTTGGCGAGGCACGGCGGTTTGTTAGCCAAGGTAGGTGGCCACCTGTCTTCTTTCTTTAGCTTTCTTTCGGGTTCGCTTACGGGTTATCATTATGGGGCGGAACCCAACACCTGCATAGACCTGCCCTCCTTGTTCGGCTTCGGGTTTGCTTCAACTCTGATTTGCCTAGGGTTTTTGGGAAGCGGAGGACTGACATTAGCTGCTAAGACATCTCGCCCTGTTTGCTCTCGGGTCCGCCGTTTCGATCTCCTTTGTGAAGGGTTTCGAGTTGAGCACTAGTGTTCCCCAACGACGAAGGCAGCCTGGAGAGCATTTAAGGTCGTTAACGGGTTTGTGTCTGAACCGTTGGGGTGACGTATCCTCGATACAGGTATAGTTAAGAATCAATGGAGGCGTTCACCTGGGAAGCAGACTCATTGTTGTCTGAGATGTTGATAAATATGATAATGGCTAAAGAAGAAGGATGTAGGTCTGAAAGATAACTTGAACTACAATGAACTGAGTTTTTAAGACAGTGGATGTGATTAATTACTTTAATAGAGTAAAAATAGGAGATGAGTTCTAACAGATTCAGTTTTCTACAGATATTATCTTGCTTTGTATGTTATACTTATTATTATTTTTTTTTCCTCCCCTAAATTAATTTTGAATTTCTTATCATTTCTTCTCAGTATTAAAATTCCAGTTCACAGTCGCATCATACTGTATTATCTCTAACAAGACAGGCTTTTTTTTTTTTTTCCTTCCGGTGAAAAGAGAGCACCCCCCCAACCGAAAAACAAGTTTCGAACGCACATGATAACACTACCCTTTAACTAAAGTTTAATAAGTTGACGATTGGTGCTATAGAATATAATAGTATACTCTATCAACATACGATTAATTTTTGTTAAATAAGGTATTTGAGATATATAAAGTATTTAGATATATTTGAGGTTTGCAAATTCTTTAAAAACTCATTTAAGACGACGTGATCGAACGTACTATCTAGGTTTTAAATGCAAACTTTAATTCTTAAACAAAAACAGAAAGTTTATCTCGTCGATTTTTTTTTTTATTTTTTTTTTCGTTGTATTACTATTACATTAAGGAAAAGACAAATTCTTCAACATTATCAACTTTTTTTAAGTTTAGAACATTGCCTAGTTTTATTTTTTCAAAAACTACCATTGATTTCTATAGCGACTCTGACTACCTCAGGGGTTTATATATATAAATGTACCCGGCAAAAAAGATATACAGCCAAATGTTTTATTTTTTTATATTTCTTGATTTTCTTCCTCCTTCTTCTTCTTCTTTCCTTTTCCTCTAAATCTTTCATTCATCCACTCCAATTTTGACTCACAATCATCATAATCTCACAATTAATCTCTACTCAATTTATCTATCAATTCATCCAAAAACACAATCAATTTAAATTCGAGCGATGAATAACTAATTATCGAAGTGAATTGAAACATTACTTCATTCATTTTCCAGATTTCTGAACTCAGAGCTCCATATCGATACTTAAAAAAGATAATTGAGGCAATTTAACTAATCATATTTTCACCGGAAATCCATAAAAAACGACCTAGAATTCAAACAAACACAAAGACTGGAATCGTTATTTATACTAAATCAACATTTCAGTTTCTATATTTCGGGTAAGTATTCTCTATCTCTATTATATAAGCCAAGGGAACAATGTGTCTGATTAAAAGACGTAAATACCCTAATGATGTAAAGACTTAATTGCCTTAATTAAAACTATAATTTCTCTTTATTTTTTTTACTAAATAAAAGAAAATTTCTTATTGATTAAATACCTTTCAATAAAATACTTATAATTAGTGAACTAATATTATTCCATTTGAATCACTTAAACATTGCAAATTATTTTGAAAAGTTGTAATTAGATTAGTAATTCAAATATAAAACATTATACATTATTACATTTTGATTCTAACATGAATCATGTTATCATGCATGCAAATTTTTTTGACATCTATTAATTAACTACTATTATTTTTATGTATTTCATAATATTTTAATGTTTCGATGGTAATTAATCATTTATCTTCTTTGTCGAGATTCAATTGAAGGAAAAATTGCCATCGAATTGAACATCAATTAATTAACTCAACGCCCATGTTAATTTGAAACTGATTACCCAATACATGATTTTTTTTGATCTAATTTACATATTTGCTTAATTTTATTTTAAAATTGACCCATAATAAAAGACTCTTTCACAAATGAATCTTTTTATACAGACTTTTTAAGAAGTAATAAATACACTATAAAAACTCTTCACAAGTGGGCTTGAATTCGCGAGATCTTCACGCTTGAATTCCTCATATCTTCAACTTCAAGTGATAAAWAACTATACAATATTGAAATAGAAATAATCAAAATAAAACCAGTCAAAAAACCAAAATTATAAAAACAAAAAGAAATAAAATTATGAGAAAATAAAAACGAAGAATAGAAAGATGAAAATTGAAAAGATATAAAAAAATTAAGATTGAAAAATTGAAAAAATACAGCAGAAAGTGAAAAAAAATGGAAAATCCATTTACAAATAAAAAATGAAAAACTAGGGAAAAAAATACTTGAACAAATTTCAGAATATAGAAATATGAAAGAAAATAGAAGAAAATACAAAATCTAAAACAATCCAAGAAAATGAAAATAAAAACCCAGAAAAAATAGACTAAAAAGAAAGATTMAAGGTAAAAGTTAACGGAAAAAATCGWAAGCAAAACTTAGATCTAGAAAACAAACGAAAGAGAGAAAAAATMAAAATTAACGAACAAATTAAAGAGAAAAATCGACAATAAAAATTGAATCCCCTAAGTTAGAAAAGAAAAATAAAAAAATAAAACTAAAGAAAAGAAAATTAAAAAAAAATCAAGGGAAAAGACAAACTGGTTGYCGCCGCTAATGGTGGGGTGTCGTCGGTGGTCGCAGCCCTCTCGGTGRATCGCCGGTGATCATTGCCTTTGTTGTGGGTCGTCGGGACTAAATGGAAAATGGTCGTTGCCTTTGCGGTGGATCGCCGGTGATCATTGCCTTCATTGTGGGTCGNAATTAATTAAACTTTTTTCAAAATAATTTGCAATGTTTAAGTGATTCAATGGAATAAATTAGTCAATCTAATTAATGTATTTTTATTTGAATGTATTTACATCAATTAATTAAATTTTCCTTTTTATTTAGTACAAAAAAATAAAGAGAAATTATATTTTTTAATTAAGGGCAATTAAGTCTTTTACATCATTAAGGGTATTTACGTCTTTTAATAGGGGACACCATTGCTCCCCCTTGGCTTATATAATAGAGATAGAGATACTTATCCCGAAATATTATGAAACTGAAATGTTGATCTTAGTCTAAATACGACTTCCAGTCTTTGTTGTTTTGTTTGAAATTTCTAGGCTCGTTTTTTTTATTGGATTTCAGGTCGAAAATATTGAGTTTATGTTAAAAATTTGCCCATTTGTATCTTRTTTTTAGTTCGATTATGGAGCTCTGAGTTCAGAAACTTGGGAAATGAATTGAAGTAATGTTCAATTTCACTTCGATAATTAGTTATTCATGCTCGAATTTTAAATTGATTTTGTGTTTTTGGATGAATTTGATAGATAAATTTGAGTAGAGATGAATTTGTGAGAGTTTATGAGTGATTGTGAGTCAATTGGAGTGGAATTGAGTGAAAGAGTTAGAGGAAAAGGAAGAACGAAGAAGAGGAGGAAGAAAATCAAGAGAATAGTGAAAAAATAAACATTTGGTCTGTATTTACTCTTTTTTTGCCGGAGTTATAACTAGGTAGTGATTCGCAAAGAAATCAAGTGGGTAGTTGTTTTAAAAAAATAAAATCTAGGCAATTGTTTCTAAACTTTAATAAAAAGTTGATAATTGTTGAAAATTTTGTCTTTTTCCTTAATTGATGTGTAATTTTACAAACGTAAAAAAAAAATAAAAAAAAAATCGAAGAGAGTAATACTTTTCTTGTTTTGTTTTAAGAATTAAAGTTTTGCATTTAAACCTAGATAGTACGTTCGATCACGTTCGTCTTAAATGAGTTTGTTTAATAATTTTGGCAAACCTTCAAATATATCTCAAATACCTTATTATATATCTCAAATACCTTATTTTAACAAGAAATTTAATCTGTAGTGTTTGATAGAGTATATATTATATTTCTATACACCAATCGTCAACTTAAACTTTTAGTTGAAAGGGTATGGTTATCAGTGTTCTGTTTCACTTTGTTTTTCGTTTTGTGGGGGTTGCTCTCTTATTTCACCGGAGGAAAAAAAAGCCTGCTGTTAGAGAAATACAGTATTGTGAACTGGAATTTTTTAAGAAGAAATGAATAAGAAATTCAAAATTAATTTAGGAGGGAAAAAAAATAAATAAGATAAATACATGCAAGATATATCTGTAAAACCTGAATTCTGTTAGACTCATCTCCTATTTTTACTCTATTTAAAGTAATTATATCAACCACTTTCTTAAAAACTCATTCATTAGTTCAATTATCTTTCAGACTCACATCCTTCTTCTTAGCCATTAATCAATTATCAACATTCAACAATGGGTTCTGGTGAACGCTCCATTGATCTTAACTATCCCTGTATCGAGGATACGCCGCCCACGGTTCAAMCCACACCCGTTAACGACCCTAATGCTTCCTCTCAGGCTGCTCCGTCCGTGGAACAGAGTGCTCAACCCGAAAACCCTTCACAAAGGAGATCGAAACGCACCCGAGCGCAAACAAGGGGCGAGTCTAGCAGGAGTGTTCAGTCCGCTTCCAGTAGATTTGGAGCATGAATTATAAGGAAGACCAACTCTTAGGCTGTCTTCTAGCAGGCTATTTTTGGACTTTTGTTTACACTTTACGAACATTTGGACGTTGACAAAGGAATGAAGCTTTGTGTAGACAACAGTGCTTAGGCCCGTCGTACTTATTGATAGAATTCGTTCTGACTCAAGCCAAAATTAAATGACTATCTTCATGAGTTGCGAATACTTACGAACTGACCCATTCGTGCTTTTGATACAATATCCTCTGACAATTCGGACCATCTCGCGTTAGCAAAGGAAGCATGGACTGTTTTTTGTGGGGGAATGTTTCATTGGAGAGAGTCCTGCGGGTTGCTGGGGAGATGGCGAACATCAGAGTTTCTGGTAAACTATCGTGACTGACAATGTAGGGAGGACCAACCAGGCCGCGCGGTTTGAAAAGGTCCGTATTAGTAAGTTTTTAGGACGGCGCACGAGGTAGAACGATAGAGCAAGTTACGGGAATCTGGAATATTCCACAAATGTCGGGAGGGTGACAGTCTGGGCACTACAGAGGGTAGTGAGGGGTATTCTCATGGGAAGTGAGGGGGGCAGAACCTCTGGTTTTTCGAGGATTTCGAGGATAAGATGGCTTGCAAGAACCATCTGTGGAGGGAGCTGAATGGCCCTTCTACGGTTGCTTCTCTTATTATCTCGAATCGAACTGCTATGTGGTTTTCAAAGGGTCTGCGAGCGGAATTCGGTTGACGATTTAGGGAGAAAAGAAAATTTTCAAATAGTATTAGACTAATTCTGGTTTCTTGTTCGTAATCTTCTTCTTCGTTTTCATTGTGTAAGCTTTGTCTTGGGGTGACTTGTCTCCCTTGTCTCTTTGTCAAAAAAAAAGGAATGGTTGTTTGAGATTGTAATTTGTTATTTTGCTGCTTGTCCCGATTATTGTCAATTTGGGACAATAGCTTATGTTGGTTTGTTTGCTTTAGCTTGTATTTAGGGTTGTTGCCATGTACTGGTTTTATTTTGTGAGCAATATAATTCTCTTATTTCTTAAAAAAATGATTATGTTAACTTGTCTAGAATATATTTAAGGGCATAATGGTAATATAAATGTAAGGGGAGGGGAGATGGTGGTGAAGTGTCTAGGTTAATTACAATTTTACCCTCTTTCGATCCTTTCACAAAATAACGCAAAAGCTTCCCTAAATAAACAGACTCATAAACAATCTTAGCCAAAACAAAAATTCAAACAACACAAGTAAACTTAATATGTGAATTAGAACATAAATCACGGTTAACCATAATAAAATAATTTACAACCTAAACATACTTATGAATGTATAAAAATATCATTCAAAGACAATACAATTACATATTTCTGTAAACCAATAGACTATTTTTAAATTGACAATTGCACAATTAAACTTTCACGCCACAATCATTCATATCAATATTAATTTCAACCAACCGACTTTAATATGAATTCAACAACAAACTTAGTAAGAACTTGGTGATTACGCAACCAACTTCTAAAAGGTATTGTACAAATACAATCTTTAATCTGGGAAGTATATACAACAAATATTTAGTCAATCAGGGAAAAGATGTAGTTAGTAGTTTAGTTAAAAACAAGCAATAGTTTGCATGCAAACTCATGCATAAAATTTATCAGAGAGCTATAAGAATAATAATCAATATAAGTCGCACTCATCACTGTATAATAGGCTAGTAACTATTGAGTTCTTATTATAAAGAATAAACATATTACAAAAAAAAAAAAATCTAATGCATATGAACAAATCTAAAAGATTATATTGGGCTTGTTGGTTTTTTTTAATATAAATATGTTTATATACAAATGTATTGACTGCAAAATTATTTGAAATGTGTTTGAAATTAATGAATCAATTTTGCACATTGTCAACAAAAGTCGTAACCAACAATTTTCTGAGTTTTTCATGTTTTGATTTTTTTTTTTATTTTTAAATAAAAACTAAAAAGTACTAAAGGAAATATAAAGCAGCAGCAAAATATGTGAGTAGTTAAGAATGAGCAGCAGGTTTCATCAGCCATCACATCTCCGACAATCCATCGCTTGTAGTTGCTTGGACAAGGTGATCAAAACAGTGATACTCCGGTCTTTCGCCCCGGTGTATGGTGTTCGGTATTCTGCGTGCAGAAGTCCTGAGTTGCTATCAAGTAACAAACCCGTGTATAATGACTTTGCCCACAAGGAACAAAACAACCCAATTCATGGACCTCGGTGTTATGTCCAAGCACCGCCTGCAAATTACCATGGTTGATCAAAATGGCACGGCAGGGAAACTTTGGTTTCACCCTCGTCTAGAGGCCGCACGGTCGTGCCATTGGTCGGCATATTTAGCATACAAAGAAGCTCTCTGAATTTTTCCTTGAGATTGTATTCACAGTGTCCTTTTTATTGCATTTTTGCATCGGACTTCCCTGATATAGTGTTCGTCCGCTCGCCAGTAAGTCCTTGATCGTGCGAACCTTGGCGAGGCGGTTTGTAGCCCAAGGATAGGGGTGCCACTATGTTCTTCCTTTCTTTCGTTTCTTTCGGGTTCGCTTCGGGTTATTATTAGTGGGGGCGGACCAACCTGCTAGACTCGCCCCTTGTTCGGCTTCGGGTTTGCTTCACTCTGATTTGCCTAGGGTTTT
>SNQN01002408.1:3356-15295 GCA_008642245.1 Bassia scoparia | reverse complement strand
CCTTGCTTCGTGCAATTATAGGCAAAGCTTAAAACGGGTTCCGCAGCTTCCCGAAAGAAGTGCGGTGGCGACTTCCTCTACTCGTTTCGAGTATAAACACACAACTCCAGGCATACTCACAATATGAAAAAGCAAGAATTCAATTCTAGCAAACAAATTGAGCCGCCCATTAGGCTGTGTTCCCCGGGGCAGAAGGACCAGACCCAGTCCGGCCCGGTGACGCCCCGGCGCTCGTACAGGTTTCTGGCAACTTCACTGGGGAGATTCACTAAAGCTATTACCTTTAGTGATGTGTGGACATTTCTCAAAGTGTTGTGCGATTTCGGCGTCCTTAAGACGACATTGTGTTACACGGAACTTAGGTCGTTGGCACTGAGTTTTCGTTTTCTAGGCATCACGTCTCATATAAGTGTGTTCTACACTTGAGACAAGACCGGGGGGCTCCCTTAAGATTGGCGCTGGTGCACCACCTATGTAACAAACTCTTAAGCTTGATGCCTATCCCCACCATGACGCGGGGCTGCGTGCACTACAAAGCCATAACGGGTTAGACCTTCTTTAATCATCACATCGGGCTGGATGTGTTAAGGACCATTCTAGGCCTAGTCATGGGACCCTCTTGGACACCCGGACCGACCTGTTCGATAACATAGCAACTGACTCTAGGTGGCTGGACTTTTGTTTTTTCTTTTGCATATAGGGTTCATGCTAGTGTGACAACGTGCTACGTGCTTTTAGACTAAGGACCCTAGCTTTGCATACATATGAAAAAGTCATCGAGTCATGTAACAGTCCTCATATAACAAGGTGATCATTCCTTAGGTGTCGTAATGTCAAAATGGTTCTAAACTAGAATCATTAGGCGTTGCGTCTTTGTTGAGTTAAGCAATTGTAAATGGACGTCAGACTTTTGAACTTCGCTTTTTCAAAAAAAAAATCAAATTAAAAAAAAACGGCAAAAATAAAAGAAAAAAAGGAAAAAAATGATGAAAAAAAATAAAAGGCATGCATTGCACTTTTTACGTTTTTGAGTCAGTCAATAGGCAAGGGAATGATCACCCCTAAGGCATGCATTGCATAACAGGTTGAGCCAACATGGAGCTTAACTTTTGGTCCATGTGCAAACAGGGTAGACACCAATGGTTTGAGGCTTTGAGCTCGTAAGCAAAGGGTTTATTCCACTGTTTTCAAGCAGCACTCTAGCAATCAACACCATTGCACTAATGGCTAGTGAAGACACTTAAATGGACTCGACTTTAGTTGACCTGAATGGGAACCTCAATTCATTGGCTTCCCGAGTCACTCAGCTAGAGAAGTCCAACACCCAAGTCCACGAGATTCTTAAGGAAGTGATCCATGGAATCCTTAAGCACTATGTAGACCGGGGTCCTGTCCAACGGAGAAATGACTTCTTCGGACAACGGTTCGCAAGAATCAATTGGTGAGAATGACGCTGAACCGAAACCAACAACCAACATAGTAGAGGTTATTACTTCTCACATGAACAAGGCAATGAAGAGGATCAACGATTCTCTTAAAAGAAAAACCGTTATGAAGCCACCTACCATTCGCAACAATCGTAGGTACACCAGACTAGGCATGCCCTATGCCCAAGCCTTTGAGCACCTCAAAGCAATTGGCTTCATCGCTCCAAAATGCCATACTCCTAACCCTCCTTTGGAGAAAAGGCCTCCTAAATGGAGCATAGACAAGTTTTGCAAGTATCACAGAGGACATGGCCATAACACTGAAGAATGCCATAAATTGAGGGAAGCAGTTTAAGACTTGATAGACGGCGGCCGTCTTCCCTTTCCTCTCAAAGGTTCTAAGCAATGCGCCCAAGTGTCCATGATAGAAAGAGGTGATGATTCTCTTTATCCTACCACTCTCATTGCACCAATGGGACAACCATTTCCTCAGTTGGTCATACCACACCTCTTCCATCAMATCAATGGCATATGAGATAGTGATGATGAAGATGTCTACATAAATGAGGGTGTTCAAACTACCTTCACCACTACCTTCCAAGAGGAGAACGCAGTCTTTGAAGCTCTTTACGGTCCAACACTTTCTCCTAAGTCCAAGGAGGTTCAGGTTCTTACTAGGTCAGGTCGTCTCAACACGACCCTAGATTAGCCTAATGCTCAAGCCACTCCGCCTCCACCGCCTCTTCCACAGGAGGAAGACCTCATCATCAAGCAATTGAAGAAGGTAAAGGCAGATGTGAACATATGGCAACTCATAGTGGCTTCCAAGAGCCATCATGATGCACTTCTCAAGGCACTCACCCAAATGAATGTGCCTAATGACACTACTCCCGAAGCAATGGTGGGATTAGTTATGCGGGATTCCTATACCCCCTCCATCACCTGACTACTGACTGCCCGTAGTAATCTAGATCGTATAGTGTTTGTTCAGGGGAAACAGTGGTCGTACTGGTCTAGGGTATACTTCTAGGAAGACCGGTTCTAAGTGGTCACCCAGAGACACTACATGAGTTCAGGAATACAAGAAAGGTAAGTATGTGTTTGCCAAAGATATGCATGTGTGCAATTTCTGTGGTAAGGGTGGACACGTGATTCATGAGTGTATTAACAAGAAGAAAAGCAATAGCGAGAACAGTAAGCATGTCAAAATTGTTTGGGTCAGAAAAGACAGAAAACAGTCCAGTGGTGATGAATTGGGATCCAATCCTGATTGGGTTCCCAAACCTAACGTTTGATTTGCTTTTGCAGGCTAAAGTGAGAGGAGATACCTACTGGTATTTGAACAGTGGATGCTCAAGACACATGTCAGGACATAAAGAACAATTTCTCTCACTTGCAGCCTATGATGGGGGAAGAGTCACATTTGGAGACAACAGTAAGGGTACTATTGTTGCCCTAGGTAAGGTTGGTAAGTCTCTTTCCCAAGCTATTGATGATGTATATTATGTTGAGGGCTTGCAGCATAATCTCTTGAGCATATCCCAACTGTGTGACAAAGGCAATAGAGTCGAGTTTCAAGCTGATCTTTGTTACATAGTTAGCAGTCAAACAGGTGAACTGGTCTGCCAAGGAACTAGGTTTGATGATGTTTACATCACATATATGGATCAAATCCCAAGGACAAGTCCATTTGGTTTGAGTGCAGTCGTTGAAAAGAATCAGTGGCTATGACATAAAAGATTTGGGCATGCTAGGCTTACAATCCTGAACAAACTCAAAACCCATGACTTAGTGGTTGGCTTGCCAGAAATTAAGTATGTGGTGGATAGAGTATGTTCAGAGTGTGAAAAAGGAAAGCATGCCAAATCATCTATTAAGCCAAAGAGAGAGGTCAGTACAAGTAGACCACTTGTACTGATCCATATTGATTTGTGTGGTCCTATGCACGTCCAAAGTAGGAGTGGACACAGGTATGTATGTGTTATGGTTGATGACTATTCCAGGTACACTTGGACTCTATTCTTGTCTTCCAAAGATGAGACTTTTGAAGAGTTCGAGGTGTTAGTAAACCAGTTGCAGAACCAGTTGAACTGTTCACTGGTTGCGGTAAGATCTGATCATGGTACTGAATTTGAAAGTGCTAGTTTTACTAACTTCTGTAGGGAAAATGGTGTAAGTCACAACTTTTCAGCTCCAAGAAATCCACAGCAGAATGGAGTAGTGGAAAGGAAGAACAAAACCTTAGAGGAGATGGCCAGAACAATGCTCATTGAAAGTGGTCTCCCTAATAGCTTATGGGAGGAAGCAGTAAGAACAACATGCTACATTCTTAACAGAGCAGTGCTTCATCCCATCCTGAAGAAGACACCTTATGAACTTCTAAGGGGAAGAAAACCCAATATTGCACATTTGAGGATTTTTGGCTGCAAGTGTTATGTGCAAAATAATGGGAAAGAACAATTGGATAAGTTCGACCCTAGGAGTGATGAGGGAGTCTTTCTTGGATACTCCATGGAGAGTAAGGCATACAGAGTCTTTAACAAAAGGACTTTGTGTATTGAAGAGAGTGTCCATGTGATTTTTAATGAATATAACATGTTCTTTAAGATTCCACAGGTTACAGAAGATGATGTCATTGGCTTAATGGAATTCACAGGAGAATAGTTCACTGGTCTAGATGATGCACAAGTAAGGGAACTAGATTCACCTACTGGTCCACCACCAACTGGTGATGGAGAGTCTGGTAATGTTAATGAAGATGAACCTACAGAGGTGTAACAGCCCGTCTTATTACAAGTGCATTGTCGGAAATAATACACTAAGTTAGGTCTCAAAGATGCGGAAAAATTTAAAACTTCCAAAAAAAACTTAAAATAAAAGTTATTACAATTCAATCCAAGGAGCAACATCTCTTAACAACTTAAACAATTCAAAACAACTAAATACAAAATTACGAATTATAAAAAGGGGTAGTCCTAAGTTCTCTCAATAGCCTATTTCCCCAGTAGCTCCATAACGTATCATCCCTCAACTGCATCATCTAAAACCACAGAAATTTGCCACTTAGTGGCCAGTAAYTAGACCATCCTTAACACACATGTTCAAACTTAAAGAAAAAATAAATGAAAGGCTTAAATAAAAAGGATTCAATTCATCGACCACCAGACTTCCAAAATATTATAGTAAAATAGAAAATAACCAAGTTAATTAAAACCAATGTGAGTCAACCAAAACCAATTAAATCCAAAACAAGTTTTACCAGTAAAAATTAAACAAGTTAACATCAATTTTCAAGTTGTAATCGGAACAGACGCAGTGAACAAATTCGTGGCTCACTAAGCTTAGATATAGTCAGGGCGGACCTTGGTTCAACCACAATGATATAACCCAGTCTAAGAATGGCCAATTTCTCTCATTTTCCGAAGATCCAGCATAATGAGAACGACAACTAAATCCAAAACCAATCTACTATAGATGTGTTGTCCAATCGAAGGAACCACTATAGACTTACCCAACGATTACCAATTATCAACAAAACAAAACCATCAAGGATCAATTCATAAATCAAATCCAAAACAAAACCAAATCAAATCCATTGTTCCCAAGGTACCATTATGGACTTACCCTTAAGAATCCAAAGGCCACAATGACCATTTCCAAAATAAGTTCCACAATTCCATGAGGTAGATTAAAACCAAATTAAGGTCAAAATCAAATTCAAAAGCCAATGCCAAAACTAAGTTTCAAAGATCAAAGTTCACCATTCAAATCTTTGGCAAAACAATAATTTAAATCAAAATGCACATAGAAAACAAAATAAATGCTTTCATAATCTATGTAATTAAGCCCAAACTCATCGAAAAAAAATTAATAAAAAAATATTTATAAGATAGGTACTATTCTAAATTATTTAGGACTGTTTATAACACATAAAGTAAATTATTTTACCATTTTGCCAATAATTTAATAAATTGAATAACCCAATCAAAATTACATCTAAAATTACCAATAACTCCAAAAAAATAATTTATTAAACTTAGATGGATGTTAAAAGTCAGTTTTTAACCCTAAAACAACTATTTTCGTGGCTGTTAAAACGGAAACCAAAACAGAAGATTAAAACTGTCCAAAACCAATTAAATATATTAGTAATTAGGTAGTCCAAAAGACTTATTTAATTAACCAAATTATATTAGACCATTACAAAAAGGATTATAACACATTTTAGTACTGAAAATAATAGGGAATATTTTTTTTAGAACAATAAAAATAATTTCAGAATTTATAAATTGTTAAAATCGATTTATGACAAAGTTTCTAGAAATTCCTTTTTAATTAATTTAATTAACCAAAAAATACCCAAATTCTTTTAGACCATTCCCTAATGTTTAAAACCCATTTTAGAGCCAGGAAAACGTGATTAATAATTTTACCAAATTAATTTTCAGAATTAACAAACTACAGAATTCAGTTTACAAAAACAGAGAAAAATAATTTATTTAAGGCATTAAACTAATTACCCAGAAAAATACAATTATACCAATAATTTAAGGGATTAATTAAGGACTAAATAAAATTATTTCGACAATAAAATAGCACGAAAATCATGCAGAAAAAAATTCACAAGTTCATGCCCCGAAAAAAAGTTTAATCTGGAATTTCAGAAAATTGCAAATAAACTTATGCAAGTCACGAAAATTACAAATAAATATTTATAAATTAATTCTAAATTATAAAAAGTCATGGAAAATTACTACAACAAAATTTTTGCACGAAAATAAATTAAAACATAATTTATCAATATAACACCAATTAATCCAAATTCCTATTTTATTAGTCCTAAACATGAATTCTATGTGTTTAAATAAGAACAAAGTAAAAGAATAGCTAGTAACCTGAATTTTGGAGAAAATAAAACCCTTAAAAGCTCAAAGAAAACCTCTAAGAAAATACCCAAGAATTGCAAAAATTACACCTTTGACTTAAGTTTGTCAAAACCCAAATAAAACTTCAAAGATGCTCCAAAAAAAAACTGTTTTTCGGCAGCCTAATGAGAGGAAGAGATATGTGTGTGTTTGCTATAATTTTTTTAGAGAAGAAGAAGAAATGAAATAGTTTAAGTGTATAATTGAAGAATGGAATTAAAAGGAGAAAAAATCACTCCAAAAGGCTTACTATAACCGGCAAACAAGGGGAGAGGAAGGGGTTATTTTTTTCTGAATTTTTAAGAGGAAAAATGAAGGGTTTTGCAAGTAATCAAGGGCTTAAATCAATTGTTAAAAGGAATAAAAGAGCAATTCATGCTTTAGAAAAAAAACCACTTAAACTACACACTTAGAAAACTCTCCATATCACATGCCTACAAGTTTAGTGCACCAAAATATTAAACCTCCTAAATAGACTAATTTGTCACATAAAAGGTTGTCCAATCAATCAAAACAATTATAGCAAATAATAAAAGACAATAACAATACTAATAATAATAATACTAATATTATAGCAAATAATATTATTAATATTATAATAATATATTAGTATAATATTAATAATATATATATATATATATACATATATCAACTTAAAATAAAGCTAAACCTAGAGAGAAATTACTAGAAAGGGGACACAAATTGAAATTATGCCATGGAGAAAATTCGGGGTATTACAAGAGGAGAATCCACATGAAGACGGTGAATAGTTAACTGGCTCAGGGCGAACTATCAATAATCAGGTTGACCCCACTGAGAATCACGTAGTAGACCAGGAGCAGAACACTTTGCATATTGTTTCCCCAGAAAATCAGGAGAATGCTTCAGCTGAGGGGGAACATGTGCCTAGTGGTAATGCTAGAGAGAATGCACAATTGAACACAGGTTTTAAAAGTTATAAATATCAGTCTTCTCACCCTACTGATTTGATTTTGAGTTATATTAATAAGGGTATTCAAACTAGGAGGTCTGTTTATCAAAACTTTTGTGCATTCTACTCATTTTTGTCTAGTGTAGAACTAACAGACTATAAAATGGCACTGTCTAATCCTGATTGGGTCTTGGCTATGCAAGATGAGTTAAACCAGTTCCAGAGGAACAGTGTTTGGCATCTTGAGCCTAGAACAGAAGGTAGAACAGTAATAGGTATGCGATGGGTCTTCAGGAACAAATTGGATGACCTAGGTACAATAGTCCGAAATAAAGCTAGGCTTGTTGTGCAAGGTTACAATCAACAGGAGGGTATTGATTATGATGAGACCTTTGCACCAGTTGCAAGACTTGAAGCCATAAGAATATTGATTGCTTTTGCTGCTCACATGAATTTTAAACTGTTTTAGATGGATGTCAAGATAACTTTTCTGAATGGATACTTGAAAGAAGAGGTGTTTGTACTGTTGAGCAGCCTCCAGGATTTGAGGATGCACTGTTCCCCAACCATAAGTATAAGTTAGAGAAGGCTTTGTATGGTCTTAAGCAAGCTCCTAGGGCTTAGTATGAAAGATTGTCAAACTTTCTGATGGAAAATGGTTACAAAAGGGGAATAGTGGATAAGACCTTGTTCATTAAGACAAGGGGCACTGATTTGCTTGTTGTACAGATTTATGTTGATGATATATTGTTTGGTGCAACTAATCAGATGAAATGTAATGAGTTTGCTGATCTTATGCAGATTGAATTCGAGATGAGCATGATGGGAGAACTAGGGTTCTTCCTTGGGTTGCAGATCAAGCAAACAGATGAAAGGATAATGATCCACCAGTAGAAGTACTTGAAGGAGCTATTGAAGAAGTACAGAATGCAAAACAGTAAGGCATATGACACACTTGTTCCCTCCTCTACTAAGATGGATGCAGATGAAAGGGGAACAGTTGTGGATGCTACACTGATCAGGGGAATGATTGTCTCACTTTTGTACCTTACAGCTAGCAGACCTGATATCATGTTCTCTGTTGGGTTGTGTGCTCGATTCAAAAGCAACCCCAAGGAGCCACATCTGAAGGCTGTAAGAAGAATTTTCAAGTACTTGGTTGGAACAGTTGGTCTTTGTCAATGGTACCCCAGAGGTAGTACAATTGAACTGGTCGGGTACACAGATGCAAACTATGCAGGATTCCTAGTTGACAGTAAAAGTACATCAGGTATGGCACACTTCTTGGGATCATGTTTGATCTCATGGGGTTCAAAGAAGCAAAACACAATTGCTTTGTCCACAGCAGAGGCTGAATATATAGCTGCTGCAGCTTGTTGCTCACAGGTGCTGTGGATAAAGAGTCAGTTGAAAGACTTTGGTGTATTATTAGATTATGTTCCTATACTTTGTGATAATACAAGTGCTATTAACATTTCTAAGAATCTTGTGCAGCACTCCAAGACCAAGCATATTGAGAACAGACACCACTTCCTTAGGGATAATGTGGAGAAAGGCAATGTGGAGTTGCTATTTTGTGAGAGTGAAGATCAGCTTGCTGAAATATTCACTAAACCATTGTGTAGAGAGTCTTTTTGTAGGTTAAGAGTCATGTTAGGTCTTGTTAAGTTTAGTTAGATTTAGGTGAAAGGCTTCTTTTTGTTTACCCTCGATGATTGGCTAGATTAGTGTTCATGGATGTATATATTGCACATAACTTTGTTGATTCTATTTGTACCATTATGAAGCATGAGCAAGTGAAGTGATCTAATTTGCCCAGAACAGGTGAACTGTTTGGGGTGATAGAATAGTATAGGAGAGCAACAGATGGCCACGTATATGTTCTTGTCAAAATACTCAAGGTTTTTGGAAAGAATTAGTTGAATATCTTTAACTGCTATCAGTTGGGATATTTATGTAGTTCAAATTTCGTATTTTTGGCAAATATCAAGTTAGTGGGTCTAAACCATTAGCACATGCCACTTCATGCTTTGGTAAGTTGGTGTATTTATGGGAAGTTATTTTCCTTTGTGCTTCCACTTCTTTTACAACTGCCAAGCACTTCACTTTCCTTATTTCTTACATGCTCTCATTATATATATATGTCCTCTTAATCTCTTTGATCATCATAATTCAAAATCATCTCTTGGAAATCTCTGTTTCTCTCTCTAAGAGCATCACCTCGATTTTTCGTGTTTTTTGATCGAAAAATTTGTGATTATGGGGAAGAAGGCTACTGGTAAGGGTAAAGGAAAGGGAAAGAAGGCCATTACTGCTCAATCGGAGGCAACTATACCAACTGAGAAGTCTGATGCTTCAGTCGAGACTTCAACCACCACAAAAACCACCTCCTCTACTCCATCACTTCAAACACCACCTCCACCTGAGCAATGATACACTAAAACCATTATTGCTCAAACAACAGCCACCATGCAACCTCCTCCACCACCACAAAATGCTATTCCACCACCACAAACCACCATTCCACCACCACAAACCTCAATTCCACCACCATCTCAACCTACATTACCACCACCATCACAAATCCCAACTTTCACAAACCCTAACCCAACAAAACCCACTCCTACTCCTCCCACTGATCAAAACCCTAGCTTGGGACTTAAACCGGCTGAGATTGAGGAAACAGAGGGGGAACAAGGTTCTGTTGTCAAGAATCTTGCTAAGGTTCTTGAATTCGAGTTCTTAAAGCATCCTGAAGGGAATATGGAAGAAGAGAAGGGTGACGATGATGATGATGATGTGGTTGTGACATGTTCGCAAGTTGCTGGAGTAATTAAGGGTGTTAAAGTTTCTGGTGTTGTGTTGAGGAAGTCTACTCGAGCCTCTATGGTAAAGATTGAGGACACAGATAAAGCGATGAAAGAAGAAGAACAGCACACTGGTACCCCAAGGGAACCAAGAGGAAAGCACCTGTTCCCCGGTCTGTTAAAGGTAAAACAGTTGCTACTCCTTCTACTGTTCAGTCTTCTAAGAAAGCTGTTATGTTTAGTTGTGGTTGTGAAGCTGGTTATTGGGACTTGCCTGCATTGTCTGAGGTCACTAGTGGAAAAATGTTCATAAGTAACTCTCTATTTGTAACCATCGTACTCATTGTTGGTTACCACTTACTTTTTTGTAACCAACATTTGATAAAGTTGGTTACATATAGGTATTATTTGTAACCATCACGTTAATGTTGGTTACTAATAAAATTTTAAGTAACTATCAAAAAATTTATGAGTTACAAATAATTTATTTTAGATTAATCAAACCTTTTATATGTAACCAATATTATTATGTTGGTTACCTAAAATATTAGTCAAAATATTACACTTTGAAAAATTTTAAACCTCCTGATCGACCAATACTTCATTTTTAGTTTGGTGGTCACTTTAATTTTCCCCATTTTCAATCTTCCTCCACTTCATTCAAACTGCCTCTCATTACTACTCCCTCGCTCAAATTTCAGTCATTTTCAACCCCCTTCCTCACCAACCTCCCTCCTCACGAATCTCTCTCCTCAGCATGTACTCTCTTTCACTCCACTCTAATTATGTTCGAATTTACAGATTTTTTTTTTTAATTATGGTTTAGTAAGATTTAGGGTTCCGAATTGAACACTCAATCGCTGCCTGTGCTCGTCACCCCTTCTGCTCGCCGACGCTACTGCTCGCGTCTAATTCTCGTCGCCGCTTCTGGTCACATCTGATTCTCGCCGCCGTGTTTGCTCGTCCTTCAACACACTACAATTTCCAGGTTTGCTTCTCCTTTTTTCTTCTTTTCTGAATTATTTGTTAATTTTGCTAATTATTATTCAAAAAATCTGAATTATTTTTGTATTTTTGTGAATTATTGTTTGGAAAATCTGAATTGTTTGGAAAAATTGAATTGTTTGGTACCTTTGTGAATTATTGTTTGCAAAATCCGAATTTTGTGAATTATTCTTATTTTTTGGTAGATTATGATTCACATCTATTGAGCAGAATTTTCAAATGAAATCTTGGTAGATTCTTAATACGGCTTCCCAGGAGAAATCAACTACTACTTGTAGGTTCAATCGTAACTAATCCACTTTGTTTGAACGACTAGGTTACATCACTATCTCTGAATTCAAGTCATAGTATAGAAATGCATTTGCAAAGCATCAGAAGATGGTAATTAGTCAACCTATGCCTCTCAAGTCTCAATAACCTGCTAGTACATCCTTGTTCAACAATCTGCTTCTGTACATATCAGTAACTATTTTAATCTTGTATATTTTTTTGCAGTGCTGGATTTAGGGCTAGAAAACCATCGACGACGAAGGCTAAAGTCACGGTTCTTCATCTAATGGTGGATTCCTTTGATTTTCCTRTTCAATTCACTGAATCCACGAATTCTAATCCGGTATCTCACCYTTTTGATCTTCTTCTTGACATTACCATATTGCTTTCTGAGTTTTTTGAACTTTGGAAGGCTGGCAAGCTTCATCTTCCAGCCACACCCTACACCCCAATAATTGTTATTATTTTTCTTACGTGTCTGTTTGATCTCTGTGTTTTAAATCTTGGTTTGAAGTTAAGGAAGTAAGGCTTGACATCTCTATTGTATCTACTATCTTGTAATTCTGAAATCTGA
>SNQN01002407.1:48057-74838 GCA_008642245.1 Bassia scoparia | reverse complement strand
TTTTTTTTTGGTGCAGAAGAGGGGCTCAGCCCCTAAACAAAAAACAGAAAATTAAGTTCTAACTAATCTAGGGGTTGAGTAACCCGCAAGATCCTCATGCAAAAGTGTATCCAAAGCAGGAGTGGCTGTATTCCAGTAGATTATTCGTTCAGTTTGAGTGACTCCAAGATTAGCCAAGTGATCCGCAATGCGATTGCCTTCTCGGTAACAATGAATAATACTCACATTATCTCCCATATTCCGAAGAATTGTTCGACAATGGGTGAGTATATTATAACACTCCCCTCCATGATATTCATAATTAGTGAGCAATTGGACACAAGCTTGATTATCCACTTGTAACAGCAGCTTGCGAAATCCCATACTCTGAGCCATTTGGAGTCCATTTAGCACAGCCTTCAACTCAGCTTTAAAAGAAGTGCATAACCCATAATTTGCAGTGAAAGCTCGAAGCAACACCCCATTACTATTCCTCAGAATGCCCCCTCCCCCAGCCTGCCCATTTTGGCCTTTGGCAGCACCATCCGTATTGAGTGCTACCCAATCAAAGGGCGGAGCTCTCCATTTAACCAAGATCTCCTGAGCTGGTCCCCTCYTTGGAACAGAAGTGGGTCCAATAAGGTTAAAAGCTCGTAGTTGTTCTTCGAATTTTAAAAGAAGAAAGGAGAAAACATCATGTGGGATGTCTTCAGGTTGATTAAAGGCGACCTTATTACGCCACCTCCAAATCCACCAAAGTGTTACTCCAAAACTGGATGGCCATTTGCTCGATTCCTTAACATTATCCGCTTTGAGATTACTAATGATCCATTGTTGCAAATTATCWTGAAAAAATCCAGGACTGCGAGCAATGCCTCCCACCAGCCACCAAATATTTTTAGAGTGAGGACAATCACGAAAAAGATGTAGTAAAGTTTCCTCAGGACCACCACACCTCGGGCATCTAGGGTCATCCGTGAGCTCGCGGGACAGCCATGCATTGCTATAGTTTATTATGCATTTATGCGCCACAAAACACACCGATCTTTGTTGAGATGAGGGAGTTTCCAAATTAATTATCCAAGTGTGAGTAATGTAGTGGACTTCTCGTCATTGAATCCATTTGCGCAATCTTTGACAGGAGATGCCAATTTTTTGCTTCCTCTTCCTTAATAAATCCCCAACCGATCATCCTCATGAGTTCTGGAGGCACATTGCATTTGGGTTGTCTCGACATAAATTCCAAAAAATGTGCCATTTCCATCCCACTCCTGCTGCCCAATAAATCAGGGGACCAGCGCTTATTAATTTCTTCCGGAATGTGAGCTGTCAAGTAGGCCATCGACTTGTGTCCAGAGCCAATATCATCCACAAAGTGTGGATTTTCCAATACCGGGCTTTGCCCGCCTCGCTTAGGATAAAGCGCAGATGTCGTGATACCCTCCCAATTTACCTTTGCTACTCGGTTGGAACATTCCATATCTACCGCAATATTATTTTGACGACGACCGTGCCAAAGCGCCATTTGCCGTACGCATCCTCACCAAGTTGGTGAGGAAGGCCAGCTTAGTTGTCTCGAGGGTTAAGTGCCGGCCACCATCGGCTTTTCCTTTTGAAGGTAGCATGATGATAGAGGTGTATTTTTCCTGGGTGTATCATCATCCCGCCCCAAATAAATTTTCTGGCGTTTCTTATCATGTCTCGCACATTATCGAGGAATTTGGCATTTGCATCACATGCATTGCCACAGTATTAAGCGGTGGATTTAGCTAAGTATTTTCCGCAACGGATCTATTTTGTACTTCACCGCAAGTCTTCGATCAACTTTCTACAAGTGCGCAACAATGGTAAGTCACAGACCGATATCGATGATTGTAGGAATGCCAGTACTACCTATCATCAGATGCATACCTTTAATGGTCTCCTTTTCTTGATTGATTTGCATACGTGTGTTTTTTGGAGTACCACGATTTGGCAATTGCAACGTTTGACTAGCAGGAACACGCCCTTGAGGCAATCGTAATGATGGTGCCTGCTCAACGAGCTTACCGCAGTGGATCATTCATCGGCAAAAATGATGTGTAAAGGGAGCCATTCCGCTCTCGCTACGATTGGTCGCACTTTTCATGATTTTTTTTTTTTATGTATGTTATCATTGTTTATTATATAGACTTAGCCATATTATTTATTGGGATAGTGAATATCTCTCGATGCTTTTTTTTTGAATTTTATAATTATTCATTATCTTTCTTATATTTTTTTGATCATCTATTTTGTTTTATTTCTAATATATATACTCCAATATACAATATTAATATTCCTTTATCTATTTGTACTTTCGTTAATTCTAATATTAGAGACTCTTATTCATCTTTATTATTTTTTTATATGTTCTTCATTTATTTTAATTATTTTTTCTGTGTATATTAATATTGTTCATTTTTAATTATCACTTTTTTATTATTGATTCTGATTTCATCCTACTAATACTAATTATGTATTTTTTAATATTTGATTATATTCAATTAATTTGCTTCAAGTCCTTGTATATAATTGTTTTTTATTTGACATGCAAGTGATTCTATATTACCATTTGGCTTACTACACCTAGAAAGTGTCTTGACTACTTAGAATCTCCATGATCTTACCATTTCGGTCATCTCAATTTTAATTAGGACTATTCTATTTTCGTATCTGTTATTTTTTCATTTTTATATTTCTTTTGATTTGGCTTCTTCGATTTATCTTGATTCAACTGTTCTAACATAGGACAACAAGTAGGAGATATAAAGAGGTCGCCTGGCGAAATGCCCTGGGGGTGGTTAGCAGGGTTACTATTCCCATTCCAGAACGACACTCAAACTACTGTACTCGTACACACTCCATAATAACCATCAATCAATTGCTAGTGGACAGTTTGCATTTCATAAGTTTCGCGAATAATTCCCATTTTTTTAACGATCGTACGTCTTCTCAAAGCAATCTTATGCCATAAACCTTTGCCTCTCAGTTTGAGTTTTCATTGTTGAGGACCTCCTGAGCCATAACTATATTCGTCATTATTTGCCTCCCTGGCACAAACAGGTAGTTTGCGTGTTTGCACGTAATGAAAGGGAGCACTGGTTTAATTCTTCCAACCAATAGCTCTGTGTTGATGTTTATAGGCCATTGCATAAATCCGATAGGCGCGGAAATTGAGGATGGAGTTCAGGGTGTTGCCACCTTAGGGATGAGCAGAAATGTACTCATTTTTAGTGGGGGGAAGTCCCTTGCTCAAGGCCGGCAAACACCATGGGATAGACCATTGGGGGACACATGACTATACCATTGTTTTTGACTAGAAAAGAGGCCTAAGATAACTCCTCGAGGTATCCGAGCTTTTGAGAAGACCCATATATTTAACAACTTTGTCCATTCACTCTTAGTCTAGAGGTTCTATGAGGTGGGTCCAATGGTCCTCACGAATTGTGGGCAATCTTAATTAGGAGGATATTTGAGGGTTGATGCCAATCATCCGTATTATCCAGAGAAGTATCGCTATTACGCGTTGACTCCTCCTATTACTGATGCCACCCATTCCCCGCAATGTTTTTTAGGGGAACCGATTTGTTCTGCCTCTACCTTGCAATCGCTAGGATAAGATTGGAAAAGTGGTTTGCGATCGCAATCCGTAAGCCATCCCCCGGCCTTTTAATAGTAGTGGAAGTTCTCCTGGTTGAAGAATTCATCCAACGTCCTTTCTCAGTTCTTCGCCTCAAGTTTTATAGGTGGAGTTTCTTTGTAGGGATACTCTTTTGATCCTCTTCAATGCGATGCCCATGACGATGCCTCTTTCTGCGGAAAATATTATGAAAGGTAGTGGTATTCCATTCCTGTAAGACCCCTGTGAAAGAATGGAGCATTGGGACTAAAGGCTCTGTYCTGCGCCAATTGGAAGCCACCAAATCACTGAACCCCTCATGTGTCATCCAGGCCGCATGGAAACGAAAAGGACGATTTAACGCCGCCAAAGGAAGGAACCCATTAGGGCTGATCAGAATTGGTGAATGGTCACTTTGAAGTGCAGGTAGATGTTTGACCTTGGCATTGTCGAAACGGAATCCCCATTCGGTATTACACAGTGCTCTATCAAGGCGAGCACTTCGTCGAGTGTCTGGTGAGTTTCCACGAGCCCAAGTGTGGGAGTTTCCCACAAATTCGACCTCCAGAAGTTGCATCTCGTCAATCCATTCATTAAATCGAGCATTACGTCTATGGGTGTCAGCATTATWWACATTACGTTCGCACGCATGTCGTGTTTCATTGAAATCTCCTGCCAAAAGCCAAGGMTTGTTATGATGAGTGGAGAATTCTTTAAGATTTTCCCATAARTCCTGACGCTTGGTAGGGTTAGGACTTGCGTAAACCGCTGTAAAATACCAAGGGGTTTCTCCCATGCGAGTGATCTCAACTGAAAGGTATTGTTGAGTTTGACCAATCAAATTAACAGTGACTAAATTCCTCTTCCAATATAACCATATGCCCCCAGAAAATCCAGTGGCATCCACACGAGCATGACCATCATATTGTGTGATCGAGGCAATTCTTTCAGCCTGAGCACCCCCCATATGAGTTTCAATCAAAGCATAAACCATGGGTTTATGCACACGAAGCAGTTCCTTCAAGACAGCCAAAAAWTCACGACTTCCAGCACCCTGTGTGTTCCACACCATACAAGTAATCGAAGGTTGTGTCATATCAAAAATATTAGTAGTATCGAATGACCTCTGAGGATGAGCAGKGTGAATGGCATCCAGAATCTGGGTAAATACTCGTTGATCTTCATTAGGAATTTMGAGAGTCAAGATTAATTCCGGACTCGAGTGCATGGGAACCCTCCACGTATGGAATTCCATTTCCAATCGGAACATCTGGTGGTCCACTATACCCATGTAAGGGTGGTCCATCGGGCTCCCAACGCATATTATCTTCTCCGGAGGTATGTGTCCTAGTTGCATCATCGGTGTGGGTTGGCTCATGGTGGCTTACAGAGGGAAGAATTGAGGAGGATTGGTTATTGATGAGAGGGGTGACTTTGGTAGGCTCTGTGATGCTATCACTAGGCTGAGAGTGTGAGTCAAAAGGTTTCAGTTGGGACAATTTATGGCTTAGCACRAGTTTTCCAGTGCCATTGGACTCAGGAATGGGCTCAYTAATGGATTTGGTTAGGGTAGATGGGGTTTTGGTTTGGACTGAGGTAAGTTTCGATTTACTCTTAGCTTTACCCGAGGCTTTTCTTTGGGAGTGATTACCCAAAATAAAAGATTGTCCAGCAATCTCGGGATTCAAAGTCAATGGCTTGTTAGGCAAGGGAATATTATTCAACGTAATTTGCTGGAGAATCTGCTGCGAAGGTAAGTTCGAGGATTTTGTGGAAAGTTGTTGATTTTCATGGGAAGTTGTCTCCGATGTTTCCGTATTTTGATCCACCAAAATTTGAAACCGAGATCCTCCCGCGTCATGCAAAGWCAAATTTGAATTCAAATTTGTGTGGTGGTTCTCCCTGGCAACTTGGCCGTAGACGGTGGTTTTAGGGTCAACTTTAGAAGCACGTTTCCTAATGGGTGGCTTTTTGACTTGCATCCATTCCCCAAAATTATCTTTCACAACTGGATCAACAATAGGAGGGGGTTGGTTGTCAGCCTCCTGTAGGTTAGCTATCGTAGTCGATTGCTCTGGGTTCATGTCTGCTTCATGGTGNAAAACGTTAAACATTTATTAACATATATACCTATATAATTATATTTATTATCACAATTAAAACTTTATTATGGAATAATCACGTGTAAAAAAATGATTTTATTTACTCCCTATGTTCCATTGAGATGTAGTATTAACTATTCACACGTTTCTCGGTGCTTGTTTTGTATCGTTTATAGATATAAATGTATATATTAAAAAAATAAATTGACTATTAATTATCTACTTATTAATGTGAATCGAACAAGATCTCACATACATGACTATATTTGTTCATATACATTGATAGTTATTTACAAGATTTCACCCACTTATGAATAGTAAAATAAACACAAATGACTATATTTTCAAGGAACGGAGGGTGTATAATATTTCGTATTTATTTAGAAGTCGAACATTTGTTCGGGTATTATCTAGTTACTATATAATAAATTAATAATGAAAGGTAATTTTTTTTTGTGCGAAAGAGCCACAAGAGCGGAGTACATTTACAAGGGGAGTGAGTATGAGGATTCGAACCTCTGACCACGGGGATCAAAGGAGGGGTTGAAGCCACTGCTCCAAACTCCTTCCTCGGGTAAAGATTAGATTTAATCATACACAATTTTATTTTTTTTAGAGTCAGACTAAATACGACAAATTATAATATTATTATAAGTTGTGCATTTTTCTAATTTAAGGGGGTGTTTGGTAAGATCAATGGAAATGGAATGGAATGGAATTTGATAAGAAGGGGAAAGAGTAAAAAGTGTTATTTTAAATAGTTGTTTGGTATTATAAAGGAATGGAAATTGTTATCTTGCATTTCAATACAAACAACTTGTACTTAATTTCTATTCAAGCATTATTTTTGAATTAAAATAAAGGAAAAAATGAAAACAATGCACAAATTTCAATTCCCAAGCCATAACCACATTCCAGTTTTTTGGTTTCTTTTATTTTCATCATGAAAAAATAGCATCACCAAATTAATACTACGGAGTATATCAAAATCATCCACATCACATCAAATCATTAGAATCATGAACATCATTTATCTATTCCATCTTATCTACTTTACTATACTATAAGACAACGTAATCAACTGGGGAATGACATTTTGTCACTCCATGACCTCATCTTAGTATATTAATTATTATGTTTATTTACTTGTTATAATATATATTCAAATCTTGCTATATTAATATTTTCATATTAATATTAGACTTGCTCATGTTATAATAGTTGCTCCAATGAATAATAATTCTTGCTTAATAATTATCACTCCTGTTGATATCTTATCCATATACATAATCCTTATGTGAGATTATGTGCATCATATGGATATATTCGTAACTAAAAATAGACTCCGTAGCAAATATTACACTATAATATTTTGGTCATTACTAAATATTAATATATGCACTATAAATATTTCAGGTTATATCCATCGATCATATATAAATAGCTATCATTACGTTCGGTAAAATATTATACATTTACCTTATTTTTTTCTTGACCCATAGAAAAATAAACATATTCAAAAAATAAATACTTATGCTATTCAAAGTCATTAAATTAAAATCTTAGCAATAATTTATATATAAAGAACAAAATATAATAATTTTAGAATATACTCGTATCATGTTTAATACGTACCCTAAATATTCGACAAAGAAATCATGATTATATGTAATATCCTTGCAATAATATTTCAATAACTACAAAATACATAGATAATCCATAATTATGTTATAATGTAGTGGGGCTGGCCAAAAAGTAAAATTAAATGGAGAGAAAATATGAAAAAGGAAAAAAGCAAGGGAAAAGTAAGAAGTGGATTAAAGGGTAAAAACACGATCGAGGAGAGGATCCAAAAGTAAATAAAGCACAAATTGCAAGACACCTTAAAAATGACCGAGGAGTTAATATAATTAGTAGATATAGATGATAGATATAATCATAAAATGAATATAAGTATATTATATATTAAATTTTATACTAGATATACCCGAGCAAATGCTCGGATTTCAATTAATAAATGTATAAAAAGAATACAAAGATTAAACTCTATTCTTTAGCTTAATTCCATGTATTTCAATCAGTCAATTTCTATATTCAGTTCAATTAAAATACTTCATCCCAACTTCAGTTATTGCAGCTCAGTTAGCTGTTTCAGCCTAGTCAACTTTACTCAAAGCTCAATTCAGTCCACCTTCAATTTAACTTAACTTCCGTTGATTCAACCAACTTCAATTCAGTCCAATTAGTTTAGTTATTACCTAGAAAACGGGTCTTAACCTTTATAAACAAAATTATCATTAAAATTTGAAAATAATGATAAACAAAATCAAATTAATTTAATTTATTATTAAAAATATGGGAGTTAAAAATTTATTGCGCTAATATTAGAAAACCAATAATTTAAATAACTAATAGAAATTGCTCATTGAAATAAATAAATGTAAAAAATTTAAAATATAAAAAATAATTTGAGGAAAAAATTATTTAGTAGGGATTGTTTTAGTATACGATATATAGATTCAAAACTTAGTTACGTAAATCCCAGAATCCATTGATTTAAAGTAGTTTTTACAAGTCACTTAATTTGCTTCACCTACACTCGCTTTATTTTATTGCCCAGATTGTTATGTTATTGTTTATTTCACCATTTTATTTATTAATTTATTATTATTATTATTATTATATATTTACTTATACCTATTTTTTTTATATCTTACATTTACATATTAATGCAAGCTTCTCCACTTGGTATTAATTCGATAAAATTTGTTGCTATATTAAAGATTATTTTGAAAAATAATCAGTAATTAATATAAGAATTCATTGAATCTATAATATATTGATTCTTTATAAATTGTTAGAATTCTTAGACAAGTATATGTCTACATCGAGTCAAGTCACGGATTGTACATTTCTAATTTTGTGTTAGTATGTATGATAATTTATTTGAATGATATTATTTATAACAGTATTAACTCATATTTAATTGGTTCCTCATGTATTTTATTAATTAATTAGCCTACCTTTATAAATTCCAACATTTGTAAGCATATCTTAATATATTATTCAAAAAACAAAAATTAACACCTTGCATCCACGGACGGGGCATTATACTAGTTTCACAAAATATCAGACATCATCATGCTTAGAATTGAGAAATGCACAAATAAATAATAAATAAAATCAAAACTCATTAAACATCAAAATCATGAGCACAGATCATAGTACAACTCACAAGGATAAGATCACCTCATGATTTGAAGAGAAGATAGTTGAAGATTGTTTGTTCCAAGAGGGGACACGTGTTGTTTTTCTCATTGGAATCAAATCGGAGTAACATACGCTACCAGTCGAACGTATTGTTACCCCTACCTTAAATACCAGAAACAATTAATAACGGGATGTGTTAAGCAAATGGGTTTCCAATACTTAAAAATCCCAAACCAAACACGAGCTAAAATGCAATATTGTGGGAAAAAAATTCTAGAAAGTTGATGTTTTTTTGGGTGTAGTTTGGGCGGGAAGATGGAACACAAAATCAAAATTGGTAAAAGCGGCACTTCATCGCGCGCAATCCTCTACTCTCACTCTCTCTCTCTCCTCAATTAGCAGCACCACCACTAATCCACCATAACCATCACATCATCTCACACAGTCACACACGCCATTCGCAACACTCAACCCAGAATTTTTCGACACTTTTGAATACTTAAGCAAGATTTAAGCGTCGATTAAAATGCCTCCCAAGAAAAAAGTAAAACCCTCTTCATCATCATCATCCAAGAAACCAACTCAAAACGCCAACTCTCAGCCTTCCAAGTACGGTATTCAGCACTTCTTCGAGCGTCTTTCTCAGAAACAAGATAAAAACCCTAAACCCTGTTCGAATTCCCAGGTTGCGGCGGATCCCAATAGACCCGAATGCGCTGAAAACGGGTCGAATTCAGGGTCCGAGAAAAAGGGGGCTCGGAATGGGGTTGTTCCGGAAATAGGTTCGGTTGTTTCTGATCAGAATGCAAGAAATGGGTCGGATTTMAAAAGGGTTGGAAATGGGGTTAGTGAGCAAARTAGGGTTTTGAAGAATGAGGGTTTAGTTGCTGCTGCTGATGGTTGTCAAAACCCTAGAAAGGGGTCGAATTTGAGAAGTGATAATATTCCACCAGAGGATTTGCTAGTTGATTTGACTAATTCGGATGATGTTTATGAAGTTTCGCCGGAAGTTTCGAAGTGTGTGCCGAAAAAACGTTTCAAATTCTCTCCTGGAATGGTAATTAGTTATCTTTCTGTCATTGTAGCATAAATTTCTAGTTAAGTTGCATAATCGATTGCTGTTTTATAATAAYATTGTTGAACATTATGTAGTATTTGTTGCCGAAATCTCTTTAATTAGCTGGTTTATTGCTAGGAAACRAATTTTTTCCAGTTAAATTGAAGCAATTTTGCGGCCATTGTAACAAAAAAAGAAGTATTCTTCTTACACATTCACATGTTATATGCCAATTTAAATCAGTGTAAAGTTAGGTGTTAGTTTTAGTTGGTTATGTAAAAAGGGGAAATTCCTTAATTTGTGCGCATAACCTGAAAAGGCTTGTTCTTTGGAATCTATGGAATGTAGTAGATTGTTCGCTTAGAGTTGTAAGATGAAGTTTTAAGCTTCTAACAATGCAAATAATTTGTCATGGTGATGGCTATCTAGATTATAAAGCAGAGCCAGGATGATGCAGGGGAAGAGGTGACCTGGAAAACCACCCCGGTGAATGAACGTCTGCAAGCATTTTCTAAGCTCGCTCCTGATGTAGTGAAAGAACTAGCTAATGCATCAAGGCTCAATTCTCGAAGCTTTCAACAATTGTCTGATAATGCTGTAAGATTGCTGGTTGCAATGGTTGATTCCTCATATCAATATTTTAAATCATTAGTCAGTGTATTTAATGATGGAAGTTTGCAGAATTTGAACTCTCTGGAGCAAACGATTCACGAAGAACCTTCCATACCCACATTAAAGGCACCTAATTTCTCAACAGCTTTACCAAACGGTTCAAGTCATCTTCAACACACAAGTATGGACAGTAACGATGGCATTGTTCAAGATTCGAATAAATCAAGTGCTACGAATATTCATAGCCCTTGCAAAACTCCACCTTCATTTTCATATCAGCATGACAGGGTAACAAACTTTCCTCGACATTTTAGTCTACTCCTGATGTTATTTTTAAAAATTCAATGGGACTGTCTTTATGATGCTTTGCATTTCTAGTGCAGCCTTCTGAGAGACTTGGTCATAATGGCAGTCTAAGAGAATGTGCAGGACTAAGGCAGCACAAAAAGGTGAGTGATATCTTTTTAGTTAATCTAAAACAACTTCAATAAGGATATCCTTCCTATTTTTACCCGTTGTTTTGTTAATGGTGACCCTCCAAAAGACTGTTTAGTCTATAAAATGCCATGCTTTATTGAAGATAYTTCTCAACAATTTCTAATATAAATATTCTGACAAACTCATTGCTTGATGTGTATGTCTCTCTTCAGGCCTTGATTGAACTTCTAGATCAAGTAGAAAATGCAATATCTGTCGAAGAACCAGGGCTGGACGGAAAACCTTCATCCGGCGTTTGGGATAAAAACAGTAATGAAGGACCTTTAAACACAAAACCTAGTAGCAATATACGAGAGGAACCTGTTTTGCAACTATCTGATCCGTATTTTCTTGTCTTAGAGGTATTTGTTAATCATCAATTGCTCTTTTTTGAGGGAAGGGGGTTTTCCCATTACTTCGCGCCTCTTAACAGTTTTCTGTCCCCCAACCTCTCCATTTCTTTGTTGCTTTTTTTGGAGCTGTTTGTTTGTGGATTTAGATGGTCTTCTATGTCCTTTGTTTATGGCAGGTTACTGAAAAGCTTGTTACTAATTCAGCTGGAGCTCAATGTTCAGTGAAGGTAAGTTTAATATCTCAAAATTCGATATCTCAATGTTCTAAAGGCTGAACAGTTACTGAGAATTATCAATTTACTTCTTTTAGGATCTCCGTGTGTTAAACGAGCGAAGTGGGGAGGAAAAATGTGTACATCTAACAGATGATTGGTATGGGAAAGTTATTCAATCTTTTATATGCAATGATGTAGACAATTGGGCATTCATCTATTATTGTATCTATTTATGTTTTAAAGTTTTTGCTCGATTATTTTATCATGTTTTTACCTGTAATCTTAGTAATCACTTGTTTTTGATTTGGAGTGCTACAAAATATATTGCTTGTCCAGTGCTGAACTATGATGCAASCTCTCTCTGGCTTATGATTATTAGTGCATTCTTCTATATCTACTTCTTACATTGTTTAATTTTGGTTTACCTACACTAGTTCTTTTTCTGTTGGAGAATTTGGTGCTCCTAGGTCTTGGATACAACTTCTAGACTACACTAGAGGTGCCCACTTTAATTAGTTGGTTAGTTGTGCTCCTAGGTCTTGGATACAACCTCTAGACTACACTAGAGGTGCCCACTTTAATTAGTTGGTTAGTTGTGCTCCTAGGTCTTGGATACAACCTCTAGACTACATTAGGGGGACATTCTAACACGGAAGTCAGTACTTACTGATGAATAATCCTACTGTGCCAAGTTATCATATTAGGGACTTAGAGTACTTTATGTGGTCATTAATTACTAAACCTTAACATTTATTTAATCTACTAACTAGTTCAATTCTTGACTTTGTGAGATTGGAAAGAAGTGTTGTATCAAAAGTTTCAACGATGGTTATGTTCCTGTTGATGCAGGTTCTACAGTGTGATTGAGCCGGGGCACACCATACGAGTCATGGGTGAATTTGATGACCATGGAAATTGCGATGTAAATCARGAGAATAATCTTATTATAATACATCCAAACCTACTACTCTCAGGGACTCGGGTAATTTGGCTTCAATCAGTTTCGTATCATACATTACTTGGGTCGATCAACTTCATTGCTGTGAGATGTAGACTTAAGCTTCACTGTCATAATTTTTTTTCCAAAGAAACTGACATTCTCTTAGGTTGCGGGTAGTTTCAGTTGTCCTAGACGGACAGTTTTGGATGAGAGGCTGAAATGTGGTGAATTTTCAACTGCCGCATTAACTGGCACCCTGCTGCATCAAATCTTTCAGGTTTTGCCTTTGATTGAAGTTTTGTGCAAAGAATCTGAATATAAAAAGCAGTTTAGCCATAAGTTGCTGAAGCACWGTAGTCATGATATTAATGGAAACTTTGAATCTGTAGGCCGGGCTTTTAATGGAAAATCCCACAATAGAGCTGCTCCAAGAATATTCAAATATTGTTCTTCTTAAAAATATTGAAGGCTTGTATGCGTGTGGAGGTTAGATCTCTAACATGTTATTTCACGTCTWAATTTCTTTTGAAGGCTGTTCCCTTGATCTTCAATTGTCTCATACTACTTGATTTTCTTTGTTGTCAATTTGGAGAGAAAATTTGGTAGTTTGTGTCCGGTGTCCCTTTCCCCCCCTCCATTTCAGGGAAGGGATGATGGCTTGTGTCATACTTTCTAATACCATTTACTGTGTGGACTTGCAGTACAGGAAAAAGACATGTGTGAAACGTTTAATGATGCAATTCCAAGGATATGCAGTTGGATAGAGCACTTCAGGGACTCCCAGGTTTGGCAATCTTTCATCTTGTAGATGTTTAATTGTTAATTTTTTTTTCTCAGAAACCTATTTTGTGTTGGGATAAATGGATAATTGAGCCAATGAGTTGTTTATTTCAAATACTATCTGATTATAGAAATAAGCGGAGTAGCAGAAAATGTAGCCCGAAGGACTATCGCAATAGTGGCATAAAAAATGCCTATACGAATTCAATTCAGTATTTCAGGATAGGCTGTTAATTTGTCAAGTTGTCTAATTTGATTCTGCATACTGACTGAATGTAAATACATTTAGGCCTTTTCTTGTTTGATGTATCTCATAAGAAAGTGTACTCAAGGGAATGTGACTTTATTCTTAAATCTTAACTTGTACTTTGGTATTGTAGAAGTAAGGGTYTCAACATCTTTGGTTTGTCCTCTATCCATGAAACTATGGAGGCTTTGGATCAGTAAAGTTAGATTCTTAGATGTATATGATAATATGCACTTTTTTCTAATCAGACTGTGGTTGGTAATGGTAGTGACTCATGAGTATTATCTGATAGTTCTTCAACATGGTGCACTTCTGAAAGAAATGTTATTCAACCTTTACTTAATATATGTAGAAAATTGAAACAGAAATACACTATATAGAGCAGAATATGCTCTGTGGGGTGGTAGAATGGCTTTTCTGAAGTGTTAGGTGATATAGGCATTCTTGGTGGGCATTGTTTAACTGAATGTGAAAGCATGCCTTTGATGTCTTTGACTGGATAACATTTAACTATTTAAGATTAGAGTGGTGTACAAATCATTACTTTTTCCATAGTCTTGCCTCTAGGTATGGTTTAGAATCCAGGGTCATGTTACTCTCGAAMACAATCTCTAATGTATTGCTTAGATTATTAACAATCAATTTGTAAGTGTGCACAATATTATGGTTTGAAGTGAAGGGATAATTAGATYATAAACTTTGTRAAGMTTTTCATGCCCTTCATTGGCTAGATTATTAATTCTTACTCTGGTAAAGTCAAGTTTGCAGTTTTATCTAGATTTAGTTCAAGGAACGAGAATGTGACGTGGTGTGATTTTTAGAGTCCATGTCATTTGGTCGCTATGAGCTGTTCTTGTTTGGTCCATATTTCGTTTTGACTTTCTGATTTACTTTCTTCCCCCCCTTTTCAGAAAGCCAATGCACCTACTGTTGATTTTGGATCAAATAACGGATTGAAAAGTGTGAGCATTTGTGATGTAAGGCACCTTGCTTGAATTCTTCAAATGTTTTTATTGGTTTTGTATTGTTTATGAATCTACATTACCTAAAAAGTATCTATAATACTACCAACTGCTCTCAGTAATCTTTATTGTTGTAGTCGTTGTATCAGTTTATGCCAGGCCATTGTCTTTAAGAATTGCATGTTGAATGGTTTTAGTATCTATTTTCACTTGACAAGCTGTAGGTTAGATACTTTGAATTAGAAAGACACCAAGGGGGTTGTCCATATACAAAGGGGAGGTTTAAAGACAAACTGTTGCCTTGAACTCAAGCTGCCATGCAACTTATTTTCAAAATGAAGGAAGTTTTAAGTGTTGTTCGGTTACTTCAGAACTTAATACTTGACCCCACCATACAAAAGTTAGAAGAGAAAGAACTGGTTAATTTTTCACCATGATGTTTGGAATATTGAATTACTACTGTATAATGTACCTGGCACTTTCAGATATTTACTTGAGTTTTGTGAGCAGGTAGTGGATATAGAGGAAATGGCATGGGCACCTAAGTATGGCTTGAAAGGAATGATTGATGCCTCCCTTAAAGTACAATCTTTCTCGAATAGCAAAGAAACCACAGTAAAAATAATGCCCCTAGAGTTTAAAACTGGTAAAGCAACCAGTGGTCAGGTAAGTTCCCTTCCAAACATTAAGTTTCTTTTTTCCCCAGTTGCAGTTAGAATATAGGAGACCCTTTTTTCACTTTTGGCTTAATGCTCTGTTATGCAGACCCTGACTGAACACACAGCCCAGTTGATACTATACACTCTTCTGTTGTCTGAGAGGTCTGCAATTACTGTTAGAAACTTAGAAAGTATAAGACTTTTTATAACTGGATAGCTTTGTTGATTTATCCAATGTTGGTTAGGTATATGCAGAAGATTGATTCTGGCCTTTTATATTACCTTTCAACCAATCAGACGCTGGTAAGCTTAGGCAATTATGTCAATTTATATAGATTCCAAATATATTTATCTAAGTCTAGTGAGTTCTTACCKCTTATAATTGCAAAGGGAGCCATTATCCGGAGGTCAGACTTGATTGGACTGATCATGCGTCGCAATGATCTAGCACATCACATCATTAAGGCTTCTACGATCCAGCAATTGCCACCAATGCTRCAGGTATCGTAGGTAGAAGTTTGCAAGTTATTTATGTGACTTTCCTCGATATGATTAATCACTGAATTTTAATCCTGCAGAGTCCAAATATGTGCAGAGGTTGTCGCCACCTCAATGCTTGTGCAATATATCACAAGGTTAGTTCATTAGTTCTTCCGCCAATAAACCATTGATCTTTTTATCAAATGTCTTTGGTAAAGTCACCATATCCTTAATTAATTAGCATGATCAATATATTTTAGACCACCTTTGGTTATTGAWAATGATTTTTGATTTCGCTAATTAGGTCAGGTTTTTCTTTTTCATCCAATTTACTYGTACTGTACAAATTATACTGTACAAATTATAATTGAGAAATATTTCTTAAGTCATATCAAATTTGGGTTTTGACAAATACAAATTTGATTTCTGAAACTAATATAGTGAGAAAAACATGGAAAATCTGTGTGACACTGTAAAAAGACATACTTGTCTCTGTCTCTCTCCCCTATTTTGTAAATTTTTTATTCGTTACATAATGTCGGTCACTTTGTGTGCATGCACTAGTGCACCTGATGTTCTTCCATGGTTACATTTTATAAACCACTTTGCACCAAAAAAACATTTTATGAACCACATTGTCAGGGTCAGATAGACATTCAACTCCATCTTGACATTTGTTCTGACTTTGTGTGTTTTCCCTCCTTTATGTCAGTGATCTAATTGTCTATGAATCAGTTAAACGTGGGAACTGGGATATTGACAAGGTCGTCGAACACTAGTCAAAGATAGTTCCTATCACAACCTCCTAACCATGTAGTAGGGTAAGTAGGGTCGAATCAACAAAAAGACAACAAGTAATAAAAGATCATTTTTGCCCYTTTCAAACTCAAATTAGACCCTTAAGGACCAAAAGGATCCTCTAAAACCTTATTTATGCAATTTTTTCTCACACAGAAATCGAAACACGCAAATTGAGGCATAATCCTAACCTTACATAAATCCCAAGTCCCAACTAAGGTTTTGCTCAAAATGGAATGTTATAAACTTACGATAAAGAATAAGTTTAAACTATAGTGGTATCATGTAGACTTCCCTAAAAATAGTGGTATCAAATGGAAATGTCAAGTATGATGGTACCAAATGAAATTTTCCAAGCATTAATTATCATTGCTTCATCTTGTTTTTTGTCCCTTTACTTTGTTACATCTGTGGCCCAAACTATCTTCTACATGAACCGTGCACAAATGTTTATGATTAATTCATCAGTGTGCCATGAAGTGCTTGAGTTTCACAGATTACCTTATATCTAAGTGCTTAKTGCCCAAGTTTCTAAGGGTCAGAGTATATGTTAAAGTGTTAAACTATTTGGGCTGTTATATTTGACTTGGACTGTACTATAAGCATTAATTCATTAGTTTTCCATTTAAGTGCTCGATTATTAATCATTTCTATTTAGTCCACTTGTTGTCCATATGGCCATATCTAACTATCTAAGATACAAAGAGTTAATTTTTTATTTAATTTWATTTTATTTTTTGATGGGGAATAGTAATGTTAGATTATCATTATCTTGTAAACAAAGTAGGAGTGTATAAGGTGAGTCCAAATCAATGAGTTAGGCTATGTTCAATTCAACTTATTTAAGCACTCTAGTTCTTATCTAAAAAAACATTCAGATCAGATAAGATAAGAAAATTCTAAGAACAAAAAACAACTACAATAAGTTCAGTTAAGAAAAATTCAGACGAAATGAACACAACCTTACTAGGAGGATTGAGTTTATTATGAGGTAATTAAATGTAAATTTGGAGCTCTATCTCATGGTTTGAAGCTTGATGTTTAGTTCATTTGTCTTTATTTAATATTTTGAAATATTAATGCAATTCATTAACTCTGAATTGGATGCCATAGGCTCATGGTGGTAGTGCAGAGAGCAGTGGGTTGGGAGAGCTTTTTGATTCATTGACTGATCATTTAACAACCACTCACAAAGGATTCTTCAAACAATGGGATCGATTAATTGACTTAGAAGCTAAAGAGTTGCAGGTTTGTGTTTCATAGTCACAGTTTTAGCAATTAGAATGACATAAAGTCAATTTTTAGTTGGATTTTGTGTGATGTCTAATTATTTCAGATTCCTAATTATTTCAGATTCCTAAATATGAAAGAGGAAGATCAAATGTTTTGAAGGCGGAAAGCTCCTCTAGTTGCCTTGCTTCAATAGTTCTTGATGCCTCTGCTGACCTTCATCTACGAACATATGCCAAAGATGAACGCTTTGTGTATCGCTTTGTACACAAAGATAATCCGTTTCCTAATCAGAGTCTTAATAGTGAAGATAAGAATGGATCTTYTTCTGCGGACACTGACTTGCATTCTGGTCTTCGGAGTGGTGATCGTGTGGTAAGTGATGTCRCATCATGTGTTGTACTTAATCCAAAGATGCTGATGAATACAAGTGATGTCTCATTATGGGAAGCAAAATTTTAAGTGAGTTCTCTGATTATCATAATGAAAAGCAAGATGCTGATGATCGCGTGGTAAGCAATGGTAGGGGAATAAAATTAGAAGGAAGATAGCCATTAATATGAGAACTAACTGTGAATGGAAAGTTCAATATGCAAGTCAACAAAAGATAGATGTTGGTATCTTCAAAAACTAGARATTACCCAGTATTTGGAAGAAATCCTAAACCAGAATGTGAAGAGAAGAATTGATTCTAATTTTAAGTTAGTTCTCTGATTATCATAATGAAAAGCAAAATTTTGTTTTGTTGAAGACCGAAGCCATCATGCTCAGCTCGTAACCTTAGCCTTTCTGGGTGCAGATTGTCACCTTGATAGAGATAATTCATCTTTGATACGTCATTCTTCAATATGATTTCYCATCTATTGTGATCGCCCTTATTTCCTTGAATTTTTMATATATTACTTGATCATTAATCATACTTTTCATCTCTTAACAGATTTTGAGCAGTGAGTCTAAAAATCTTGCTGTAGCTAGTGGTATCATCACAGATATTAGTCGCTCTCATGTTTCAGTAAGAACAGATTTTACTSTTTGAATTTTACTTTGTAATCTTCAAACACAATATTATTATATATGTTCCCTTAATACAAATTTGCCAATGCCAAACAGACTCAATTGCTTTGTTTTTCTTCTTTCAAATTTAGGTTTCATTTTCAAAGCGCTTACGGCTTCCAAGGAGCACTGAATCATCAATGTCACAGGATCTTTATCAGGAGGTCTGGCAGATAGAGAAAGATGAAATTACTTCATCCTTTGCTACTATGAGGTYAACCTTTGATACTGCCGATTCTTTCTCAATATGTCTTCAAATTTGGTTATAGTACACTACTTTTAATGTCTCTCTTTTCTGTATAATTTATATTTATTCCTTGTTTTTTTTTTCCTTCCCAAAGGTTCAATCTGGTGCAGCTCTTTCTGCAAAGTGCTCAAAGTGATCACTTGAGGAAACTTATTGTGGATCTGGAGGTGATTGTTTATTACTTTATTCTGATTTAAATTTTGTTCTCAAATTGATAGCGTAAGGCTGTTATGATAACTCAATGATGCTGTTCTCCAGGTTCCTAGATTTGACAGTGGGTCTGTACTTAGCCAAGATCCTGCTATATCCTATATTTGGTCGGAGAAGAATCTTAACGCAGACCAGCGCAGAGCAATCATCAAGGTTACTTTTTTTTTATCTAAATGATTTTTGTATATTTCGCCCATTTTGTTTTGTTGGACATCATCCCATCTATATCTCTCTTTTCATTTTTCTTTTTTTTTTTTTTTTTAATTCTAATGTTGAATGTAGTTGACCTAATTTTTAATGCAGATTCTCTCAGCAAAAGATTACACGCTTATTCTGGGAATGCCCGGCACTGGCAAAACATCCACTATGGTGTATGCTGTTAAGGCTTTGTTGATGAGAGGAGCATCTGTCTTACTTACATCATACACTAATTCAGCTGTTGATAATTTGCTTGTCAAACTAATAAATCAGGTTAATTTTGTTCTTGCTAAATTATTGAAATTAGTGATCTCCTAGTTCCTCGTTTGGTGCATGCTAGGTAAAATGTAATTTTTAAATATGCTGGACTTTGTTCCCCCCKCCCCCCRRMRTTTTTTTTTTCCCTTTATGGAAAATGGCTCTATTACTATGTGAGCATTGCATTTTTATACCTTGAGTATCATATTATCATAATGAGGTAGTTCCTCGTATGTTATTGATAATAATGTTTATTTACCTCTTTAGACTTTAGTCTTGTTTAATTATGAATAATATACAATCTTAATGAATTTTATTTTGAGTGAATTTTTCATTTTTGACATAATCAGTTACACAATCTGGCTCTAAAAGTCTTGAGGCTTAGCTTTATTTTAATATGAATTGTAGAATTTGAGTTCAAGATCAAATGCTGTTCAATTGCTAAAACATTCTTTTGTCATTCTTATTCTCACAAATTTTCTAATTCAAAATCTAATACTTCCTCTGTTTCTTAAAAATTGCCTCAGTTTCTTTTTAGGGAAATTTCTCAATAATTGTCTCATTTTGCTTTCTTTCCAATTTTGGAATGGGGACCACTATTAAAATATTCATTTTTCTCTCTTTTATGCGGGGACCACAATTAAAATACTCATTTTTCTAGACATACTTTATTAAAATATTATCAATACACCTACTTTAAAAACTTTTTCTCTCTTTTTTTGGTCCCACCCACACTCCTCATCACTCACCAAATTTTGCCTCGGTTTTCCGAAAAAAATCAAAGTGAGGCGATTTTTGAGAAACGGAGGAAGTATTTGTTTGAGCACCATGCTTTGTAGAGGAACATCATTTTCATGTGAGCTGTGCCAACTGCCAAGTATCATTTGTTTAGAATTGGCTAGGCTTTAAAACCTCTTGCTTACCAGCAGGGTTTTTTTTTTTTTGGTTGAAAGGCTTGAATCTCTACTTCTAATGTCACCTAGGATTCTGAATAGATTCACGTGAATTAGCTGCTGAATCGCATGAGCCACCATCTTTGTCCTGTATTTTCTTCAAGAAGTAATTAAATTTTCTATAGGAATTTCTTTGGAATGTCCTAAGGCATATTCTTGGATCCCTAGAAGCAATTACAACCTCCTTATTTTCATTTTTTTAACAGTCTGATTGAAAATATTCTGTAATGTACCCACTGCTTTTATTATCTTTCTCCCCTACTTACTGAAGTTTGGGTTTATCAGGGGATAGACTTTATACGTATTGGACGGAGTGAAGTGGTGCGCAAGGAAGTTCAAGGGCACTGTCTGTCAGGTTTTCTCCATACTAGTTACTGTTCTCTTATGATGAGAATATCATGGGATGAATTAAGTTTCAGAAACAATGGTGTCTAAACTATTCTTTGGACAGATATGGATGTACATAGTGTGGAGGAAATCAAATTGAGGCTGGATCAAYTCAAAGTTGTTGGAGTGACTTGCCTGGGAATAACCAGTCCCTTGCTTGTGAATAAGAAATTTGATGTATGCATAATTGATGAAGCTGGACAGACTAGTCTTCCGGTAAGACTTGGTTTTTTTACCCTATATTATAGCTGAAGATTGCATGTATGCCAATCTTGATAAACATCCTGATTATATTATTGATAACTTTAGATATAAGTCTTTACCTCTAACAACCACATTTTTTTTCTGTTTGCTAGAGAAAATGAGGGAGAGGGGTTGGGTAAGGGGAGAATAAGAAACATAATTATGTAGGAGTAACTTCTTCTGATGCCTTGTGAAGTTATGAATCTTGAGGCAGACTACCATGAGTATATATATGAATTGCTACTTTGGAGCTTAGGTTATATTTAATTTTGCATGTTTTATGTTATAACTTTGGTGCAAATTTATATTTCTCAGCTTGTTGTACAACTACTACGCAATTAAAGTTTAATTTTATATTCATGGCGGAGAAAGAATCTCTCCTCTTGGGTTGCTTACTGAGTAGCAAGTATCGTAAAACTGGCTTTGCAGAAATAAGGTGATTTTCACTAACTTTTAAAGTTATTAGGTATCTCTAGGGCCATTGATGTTTTCTTCCAAGTTTGTCCTTGTTGGGGACCATTATCAGTTGCCGCCACTTGTGAAGGTATGCATTGTATGGTTCTCAATCCAAATYTTTCCATTTCCCTCTCAAGATTCTGAAGTGCTTTGAATCTTAGAGTATAGAGGCTCGAGAAAATGGAATGTCCGTAAGCTTGTTTCGCAGACTATCAGAAGCACACCCCCAATCTATATCAGCACTTCAAAGTCAGGTCAGTCTAAATCAGTGAAGCAATCTCTTGTATGTAGATTTCCCAATGTATCATCAACAGAGCTGAATGTGCAAATGTTCTTGCATATAGTATCGTATGTGTGCAGGTATCATGAAACTGTCAAATGCCCTTATATATGATGAAAGACTGCGATGTGGTTCTCAAGAGGTGGAAAATGCAAAGCTTAACTTATCAAATAGAAGGTCTATGCCCTTATGGTTGAAGAAGGTAATGGCTGTATTTTCTGGGCTCAAGTCCCCTCCAAAAAAAAATTAAAATTCATGAAAATTCTGGTTGTGATCGTTARTTTGTTTACATGACAGGTTTTGGATGTAGACAAGCCTGTAATATTTATTAATACAGGTTTGTGAATCTCTATCCATATTCCAGTTAGATACTGAATAAATAATTGACCTATCTCTTACAAAATGGTGATTTGTTGCATAGATACCTTACCTGCTTTGGAGACAAAAGATAAGAAGACTGTGACCAATCCAATCGAAGCTTATATTGTAGCAGAGGTGAGAAAACCGAGTAGTTTTCCTTGGCAATCTGTTMTAAATTTCTCCTTAGTGGCACCAGGACTTATTCTTATGGAGGCACGATTTTATATCCTTAAATTTCAACTATTTACTGTAGGTCACAGAGGCATTAGCTAATCATGGAGTTGATAAAGGGGAAATTGGAATCATAACTCCTTACAATGCCCAGGCAACTCTAATCCAGCATGTCCTACGTATGGAAGCTGTGGAGGTCCACACTATTGACAAATATCAGGTTATATATGTGCTCTTCTATATCCGTAACCTTAAYAATTGACGTGTTCATATYCTTTCGTAATTTCAAATATTGACAGCTCTTTCTAGCTCTTCTATTCCGATGTGCTAATCTACCAAGGAGTTCAATGATTTACCATCCTTGACAAATGACCCTTAAATTTGGATTGTATGCATAAAACCGTGTTTTCTGATACTTCTATTTTTCTTATCAGGGAAGAGATAAAGATTGCATAATCTTGTCCTTTGTTAGGTCATCTCGAAATCCAAGGAACTGCTCATCTACACTAACTTGATGATTGGCATAGAATCAATGTGGCCTTAACACGAGCTAAGGTAGGTTCTTTGTTACAAAGTTGAAATCCCTTTGTACAATCTGTCAATTTATCTGTATTATGCTGAAAAATCCTCTAGAAATAGACCTTGAAATATTAAGAGTAATGCTATTATCACCCTATTACCTCTGTTAGCAACGCTTGGTGTCATTTACTCGCTAATGCATGAGATCATCTGAATGAACAACCCTCTGGCATGCCATTGTCTCACTGAAACTCGCGCCTTCATTATTAACATCTATCATCTATGTTTGTGCAAAGAAGCTGATAATGGTAGGTTCATGCAAAACTCTTTCTAGGGTTCCACTTTCTAAAGCTTCTCATTGAGAAAGTTGAAGAGCAGTCTGAAATATTTTGCATCACCAGGAAGGATATTGAACCCAGGACAGAATTGAAGCGATGCTCCTCCCTTATCAGATGAGTGTACATATATTTATGTATCCTTAATTTTTTGATATATATTTTTTTTCTTCTGAGAAAATATTGATTCTATTTCTGTCAGTTCAAAAATCTGTATAGATACCTCTCGGACCCAAATTTTGTTTCATATGAGGAATTGGGTGCTGAGGTGGTGTATTATCAATTTTGTAATCAAGTTGTAATCAAGTCAAAATTGTATATAGAAAATGGTAACTCTGAACTTGCAACACACCCAGTTAGTGCATTTGAATGATCAAATAAGAAATTTATTCTTTTCTGTTCCCAAACTGTATTGTACGGTTTTATATAAGGTAGAGATGGTTTTCGGATGTTCTTATATGACAGCAGAAGCATATTGAACTAGTAACCCCTTATTCTGAAGATTCAAGATTTGGATTCACGGTAAAATCAAATCGTCGTGTTGTGGGCTTTTGGTTAACAATGGAGATATATAGCACTTGAGAAGTAGTAAACAGAAATTAAACATTCAACAAGACTCTTACTTGTAAATGTACATGTATGAAGTTGTAAAAATAGAAAATTGATCGGATATTTTCTTCCATCCCATTGAATTAAAGATATGAAACTTCTTATAACCCTTGTACAATTAAAGATATAAGCAATTAAATATGCATTTTGAAGATTGTGACGAGTCAAATGTTACAAATTTGGTTGAACGAGTAAGAAAGTTTTGCTACCCCTTGATACTTCATATTTATTTTTATTTTTTTTTTTTAATTTTTTTTTTTGTGAAAATTGAGCCCTCTTGCTTCTGCAAGTTGTGAATATCAAAATGACATAACACATAAAATACATAATGGTTTAGATTCAAGTCTAAGTCTAAGTCATTAAATAATGGATGACAAAAGATGCTGAACTACAAAGAACCAATGACTTGCATTACAGATTTACAGTATTAAAATTTAATCTTCATGTTTGTTTAATTGATATATCAGCTTTTCTGGTGTAAAGTTAGCAGCATGCACTCTTTCTACTCAGTTTCAGTGGCATTCTCTATTTGTCATGTAATGTTTCTTATATTATTGGATCAGATCCATAACACTGCATGCATCACTGACTAGCAAACTGATCTCTTTATTCTCTTGTTCTACTGAAATTTAAAATTTATTATGTATGGCAACAAATGAATTTCATGTATTCAAGGAAGAGTTTAACAATGTAAACGAGTAAATTAATCAAAGAAAATTTAACACAATGAAGTTATAATGCATTCTTCATTGTGTTAAAATAATTTTAAAAAAATTTGCTCGTTTACATTGTTAAATGCTTCTTTGAAATACGTAAAAATACCTTTGTTGCCACTAAAAAGTAACGAAAAAAACATTTCACTTCCACTGTTTACTGATGAAAAAGGAATATATTCTGATGCTTTTGGTTGATTTCAAGTATCTCTGAGAATTTAATTACTTTGTATATTCTTCTTTCTTGAAAGCATTAACTGTGCAAATGTTTGGTCTTTGATGATTTTTTTTATGTAATTAAGATTGTAAGAACTAGTATTTTGGATGATTATAGTTTATACAATTTTTTTAATATTAAGGGTACATCTATTTTCCCTAATATCATATCTAATTTGTTGAATAAGCACCCATGTCAGGCTGTTAACATAGTTTAAACAAACCTAATTCATATTTGCGCTTATTAATAAGAATATAAGATGTATGATTGTCTACAAGTTGAAATGGTTCGTCCATCTCAAATAAATAGAGAATTGAAGATGATTTTGACTCTTATTAAAGAGTCATTTAGGTTCTTATTAATTGCACATCATGATGGATTATATATAAATTTTCTACATAGATAACGCAATTTTTTTATTGAGTTGCGACTATTTTATTTATTTATTGATTAATTAAAGTTGATGTAAGGTTGAAGTCTTTTTTCCGAAAAAAAAGTTTCTTAAAAATGCTAGGACAAATAACCTTTTTTTCTGCGAAGTGGAGGAAGCTAAGTGGAAGTGGTGCTTTGAAAAAGAAAAACCAAAGACTAATATTTCCGTATACAACAGAAAACAAGATAAAAGGCAAAAATGATAGGCTTTGATATGTATATGCTTAATTATTTACAATTATTTAAATTTTCATGACGATATGATAATCATTCCCATTTTTAGCTAAAGAAAAGCATGTAAGTTTCAATGTTTTTAAAAACCATAAATTCTAGGCTTTGCTTATTTGTTCAATTCATTTTCTTTGTTCTAACGAACACTTTGGCAAACAACACATGTTAATGGATGTTTTTTTAAACATTATCCATTACTTTGGTATGTATTTAATCAAAAGTCCATCAATTAAATTCAAAATAACGAATATTCAATATGATAAATTTAAAAGCTATGTTCCGCACTTCATAGCTTGTCCACCAAGTAAATAATTAATAATTTGACAAGCATTAGTTGAGAGTGGCCTACTTAGTAGAAGCCACTTAAGAAGATTAAGAGGTTAAGATTTCAAGATGTAGAAATCACATTATCTAGTCACTAGACAATGACACTAAAAATATGAMAACATGACTTTAATTTTCTACGTWATTTATTTGGTCACATGAAAAAACGAAAATGCTTATGCAATGCTCCAACATGCAACAGAAAGCCAGAAATGCATGCTAGTAAAGTAACGTAAAAGGATGTCACTAAAGAAGACCAACAAATGCACTTCAAAAGATTTTGCCAAAAATACAACATTATTGAGCTAATTGGGACAGCACCCCAAACTAGTGAAACAATCCTACCTTGAAAAAACAACTGAACTACGAAGTATATCATTCTACGCTGCAAAGCAGAGGTGAGCAAAGTATGCCCGGTCCATCCCGAAGCTCGGATGGCCTTTGGAAGAGGGTCATTCTGTTCTCTGCGCCTGAAAACTGACCCGAAAGCCCAAAATACTGTGGTCCAAGACCTAAAATTCAGGGCCGAAGTCCAGCCCGAATCATCGGTCACAAATACCCAGTTTTGGCCCGAAACCCATCCTGAGCCCTATGTTGTTTACCTCTACTGCAAAGAGTTCCACCGGTCTTTGTGTCTTTCTGTCATACAGCTCTAGCTGTATATATATCTAGACTCAGAAATTTGCTCTTCTAAAAAGCTTCATTTTTAGCTGCCCCAAAAATGTAATGCAGATTCAAGGATRGCAAACATAGCCTGTTGGATTCTGCTGCCTCTGTATCTCTGATTGGGTCATTGCAATTCGATGCCAATAGCAAAGAGGTGCTAATGATCCTCTTCACTATC
>SNQN01002407.1:23812-36936 GCA_008642245.1 Bassia scoparia | reverse complement strand
GTCATGGATCCTAGTCTTGCAGATGTCAACATCACATTAATGATATCCCCTCCCTGTTCACATGCGGAATATTAGGCTTTGGATAAGTGTTGATTTCTCACTGCTGTCCTTCCTACAACACCAATCTCTTCTCCCGGAATGTGTGTATGTTTTTCATACAGAAGAAATGTTCGCATTAACGTATCTGCAGACACGAATTTGGAGCTTTAGCATTTTAGCTAGTTATTGCTCATGTTTTCTACATTCTTAAAAGTGCATTATCTCCACAAAAGTTGTAGCTAATTTACCATTTACTCTCACATAACCACTTGTAAGATTATTTTAGTTTTCTTTTCTAACTCAACTGATTAATTTAAAATGCATAGCTGTTTTTTGAAAAGCGTAAAGAAACAGAGGAGGTGATAATATCCGAGAATTTTTATGGTTAATAACTTTTAAAGAATGAATATAACCTGCAAGTTTGGAACAATTGTTCCTTTAGAGGCCAGTTGCTTGGTGGTCACAATCGCAACATTGAGGGGCTCTACTGGTAAGTTGTTGTATGAAGAACCTTGCCACTGAGATATCTATGTTTTCTGCATTGCATATATCCATATGACTGATGCTTTGCAACACATTCAAATTTATTCATATTCACTGCCAGACCTGAATGCCTGCAAAAGATTCCAAGTAGCATTTTTATATCATCTGCTACGAAACTGAAGTATGCTCATGAGTTGAATTTTTCCAACTTCCAAGATTTATCTATCAGATCAGATACTTACTTGGATTTATAATTCCTTCCGAAGAGACACTAGTAGCACCAATGAAATGCAACACGAAATTTGATAGTTGATTTAGTCTGAAAGAGACCCTCCATTGCATGAATACATTATGAAACATGGTTTTGAAAACCCATCTTTAATAGAGGTTGGCATTATAAAGCATCCTTTTTGCAATGCAAATTGACTTGAGATCAAGACTAAGCATCATCCCACAAGATCCAACCATGTTTGATGGCACTGTTCGAGGGAACCTTGACCCACTTCAACAGTATTCCGATAATGATATATGGGAGGTAATAATCTATTAATCTATGACTCTTAAGAATATTTTTTTCATTATTTTGTTGGAATAAAAAAAAAGGTCAGCCAATAACACAAAGTTTTTAATGTTTAGGCACTGGATAAGTGCCAACTAGGAGACCTTGTGCGGGAAAAGGAAGGCAGGCTGGAATCCACAGGTGAATGTATCAAGGTTTACAGATTGATYTAATTAACTTAATTTACGAATAATCTAATTTGATTCATGTGGTATACAGTGTTCGAAAATGGGGAGAACTGGAGTGTTGGTCAGAGGCAATTGTTCTGCCTGGGCAGGGCACTGCTAAAGCATAGTAGTATTTTGGTTTTAGATGAAGCGACTGCATCAGTTGATTCAGCTACTGATGGTGTAATTCAGAAGGTTATCAACAAAGAATTCAGAGATCGAACAATAGTCACAATAGCTCACAGAATTCACACAGTTGTAGATAGTGATATTGTCCTTGTCCTCAGTGATGGTACCTATACGTACAGGCTCACTTCTTTTCTATATTTCTTTTGAAGTCCAATTAACAAAAAATGTTGATAAAGATTTGTTTTGACCTTTGACAAATACAGGAAGGATTGCAGAATATGACACACCATCAAAGCTGCTTGAGAGAGAAGATTCATTTTTCTCAAGCTTGATTAGGGAGTACTCTGCAAGATCTCAGAGTTTCAACAGCTTGGCAAAACTCGAAGGCTGAAAGCATGAAATAAAAACCAACTCGGCCTTTCAAGGTTGCCAACTTGCCAAGTTGCCATCTAATTAAGAAGAACAAGAAAGCGAAGAGCTTAAGCAATACAATGATCCCTCACATTCTTCCCTCGTTTGAGCTTAAGCAATACATGCTCTCCTCGAATTCTTTATCTGCTCTTAATTAGCTTTACTAGAAAATTTGTAAGATAATTTCCGGGCAGGGTCAATCATAATTGGAAATTGAACCCCAAAAATTGTGCAAATAAATTAGTGATGATTCACGACTTTGTGAAAATATTAACAATATAAGAATTAGCACTAACACAAGACATGATGATTATCTTCTTTTACTAGTTTTTATATGCACGGATCGTGCTTAACCTAACAAATGCAATAATAAATGTATATAATATAGTAAATTAAAATGTTTAAGAAATGTAATTGCTATATTATTCTTTCGAATAACTTATAACAACATTATTTAAATTGTATTATTTTGTAATATTTGACTTTGAACTCAAAATATATTTGTAAGTTTTTAATTCAAATTGTGAAATAATTGTTGATGAGATTTGAGTTTAAGTCACGTCATAAATAAGTTGTAATTTTTATTAGAAATGAAGTTAATAAAATAAAATAGAAAATAGTAATCAACACATCAATTTATAACATTTTTTAGTTAAGGGTATTATATCTTTTAGCAAATAATTCCTTAGGTATTAACGTATTTTAAGAGGGGACAACATCTCTCCCTTCCTTATATATAGAGATATAAGGGAAGGGGGGGACATGGTGTCCCCCTATGAAGTTATCAATACCCTTATGATCTATTAAAAAATGCAAAAATAAATTTTAAAAAACCTTTTTTACCTATTTGTCATAATAATAAATTTAAATGGTATATACAATCAATATCTCAATTCAACATCAATTGAAAAATAATTACTAAAAGGTATATTCTCAATATTGTCATTAATAAAAAAAGGAAAGTTTAATTGAGTAAAAAGTTAAATAATAATCACGATAGTCAATTACACTTATAAAATAAGTAATTTATTCCGCATAACTTTAATTATGTTTAAGAAAATAAATATTAAATTTATTATAAAAAATTTCCAATTGGTTCAAATACCATAATAATGGGGTAGTATCTATTTTTATGGAATCATTCAATTAAAAACATGCGATTGTATGAGTAATATATTTGTGTCAATATTTGATCATATTTTGTGTGTATAAATTTAAAAAAATTCGCATGCATCGTGTTAGGTTCCTACTTTTCATGTTATTTTCTAAGTTAGAGTCTCGCCTTGTGGGCGCTTTGCGCGTCGCCCCACGAAGTCTTAGATTATGTTTTTGTTGAAGTAGGTTAGTTCTTTGGTGTCTCTAGGGGAAATGTTTCATTTAATTTAACTCTTTAGGGGGAGGTGATATATGAAAGAAGAATATTTACACAAGCATTTCCTACCATGCTAATCGTGTTAATGCTTAATGCTTATAGATATTGTGTGATTTACATTTAAAGCATTCAATCCAAAATCCCAACTGAATACAGATTCCGAGTCGGATCCCTTGGGCCGCTTTGAGACGTAGTCCGGCCGTCAAGCGCCGGAGCCTTTAAAAAGAGAATCCCCACGTTGCTTGATGCTCGTGAGGCCCCTTTTCGCAAGAGGCTTACGTTTCTGCTCCAAGGCGAAGCGCGCCGCACGCTCAGCGTCAAAACTAGGACCGTGATTGGTATCAGAGCCCGGTTTGAACAACACTGGAGTCGAAAATGAGTCGCAGAAACGATGAAGAAAGACTCGATGGCTAGAAGGATCGAACGAATGACTCGACATGTATCCGGCAGCAAATGATGATAGCCTGGAGCGAGATCAGGTATTGAAGTGGAAAAGGATGCTCTACAAGAGCAAGTGAATTTCGTGAACAGGCGTCGACGAAGCGTTGGAACGTGTGAGCTATAGCGCGCTATAAGCGAAAACATCCCAACGGGTGGTGCGCCAAATCAAAGCGCAAGCGCGAGGAATAGTTGGCCCGTGATGCGAAGAGGTACAAAAACTTTCTGTTCGACATGAACGTTTTTCAAGTCAGTCACTGACGAGTCCTTGAAGAGTGGCACAGTGGTATGCATTACTATGATCAAGCTCTGGTGGCGCAAAGCACGCCGAATTGAGGCGGTAACTGAAAATAGACACATTGGACGAGTTCAAGACGAGTTCATGGACAGTTCTCCCTGAAAACACAGAGTTAATGCCGAGGAAGCGCAAAGAAGTTAAGCAGAAGGGCTCCATTGAGAGTATGCGTGAGTTTCCGCAGTATGTCGACATCAAAGACAGTCAGACGATCTTCTTCAATCATCTACGGGTAAAGAATGGGCCAAGAGAATTGATGACAAAACTCCCACTCTATCGGCAGCTGTGAGGCGCAGCGAGAGACTTGCGACTACTTTCGAAGGGAGCACTAGAAAAGAAGAGTCTACAACACGACCTCAAGCCACTCCAGGTTCAAGAGCGCTGCGAGCGGCTCGCGTGTGTCTCGAAATTCTACAAGTTCAAATCGAGGCAAAAATGGGGGAGGCGACCACAACAAATCAGGGTCATCTCAACCATCACAAAGCAAATCAGGTTCATCATGGACCCCAAAAGGATCATCCTTCGACAGAAGCAAGCTAAGCTGCCTTGTTTGTAGAGGCCCACACAAATGGTGGGAATGCAAACACAAAGGCGAAATTGACAAACTCCAACAACGTTGCTCGGCCATGACTCTAGAAGACGAGTCTGACAAGGAGGACGAAGTTGAAGAAGAAGAAAGCAACGAAGAGAAGGAGCCCGCTCGATGTGGAGCTGTGTACATGATGTGCGCAATGGGCAAAGAAAAAGAAAAAGCAGAAGCAGACACCACCAGGTTAATGTATGCTGACATTCACTTGGCTGGACGAAAGGTGCGCGCCCTCGTGGACACAGGTGCGACGCACAACTTCATGGACACCAAAGAAGCCAAACGACTTGGTTTAACCATCACCAAAGAAAGTTCAAAAATGAAGGCTGTCAACTCCAAGGAGAAGCAGATAAAAGGCATCGCCAAACAAGTGCCCGCAACCGTGAACGGATGGCAGGGGAAATTAGACTTCACTGTCACCGACATAGATGATTTTGACTTGGTCCTAGGAATGGACTTCTTCAGAAGCAGCAGAACATGGGTGATACCAGTTATGGACTACTTGATCGTGGATGGCCCAGACCACCAAGTCCCGGTAGTAGGTCCTCCAAAAGAACTCCTCCAAAGGCGTCAGCTCTCAGCAATGCAGATGGTGAAGCCTAGCCAAAAGAAGACCCATGAAACTCAGAAATCATGGAAGAAAAAGCAAGCAGTTCACCCGCAACAGAAGAAGAAGAATGAAGCACCCTCACCAAAGGCACAAAAGCCTACAGAAGAAAGAACACTCCAGAACCAGATCCAGCCTGAAGACAATGGCGCAGCAAAAGAAACAAAGTTTAGGATAGGAGATTTTTCCTTTTCCTTTTGTAATGTTTGTAAGTCGACGAGGTCGTCGACAACTTAAGTGGGGGAGGATGTTAGGTTCCTACCCTTTTCCATGTATTTTTCTAAGTTAGAGTCTCGCCTTGTGGGCGCTTCCTGCGCGTCGCCCCCACAAGTGCCTTAGAATTAAGTCTTTTGTTGAAGTACGGTCTAAGTCCTCTTTGGGTGTCTCCTAGGGGCAAATGTATTCATTTAATTTAACCTCTTTAGGGGGAAGGTGATATATGAGAAGAATATTTCACACAAGCATTCTCCCTACCCATGCTAATGTGTTAATGCCTTAATGCCTTTATAGATATTGTGCTTGCATTTACATTTTAAGCATTCCAATCCCAAAATCCCAAACTCGAATACAGATTCCCGAGTCCGGATCCCGCTTGGGCCCGCTTTGACGTAGTCGGCCGTCCCAAGCGCCCGGACGCCCCTTTCTAAAAGAGAATCCCCTCACGTTGCTGTGTGCTCGTGAGGCCCCCTTTCCGCAAGAAGGCTTACGTTTCTGCCTCCAAAGGCCGAAGCGCGCCGCACGCTCCAGCGTCAAAAGCTAGGACCGTGACACATCGCGTGCACATAAAAACTAGTACTGATTATGGCAGGAAGCCAGATAATAAAATCTGACTAGAAATTTGGCAATTTTTTCACCAAATAATGGGCGTGTTCGGCGTAGCTTTTTTAGGTAGCTTTTAGCGTTCTGACTAGATTAAAAAGCTACTCGGTTAATTTTATTACTGTTCGGCAAGGTAGCGTTTTGAGTAGCTTTTAGCGTTAAACGCTACCTTTTTCAAACGCTAGTAGGAGTAGCGTTTTAGCTTTTAGCTTTTAAGCTAGGATAAAAAGCTACTTGGTAATTAATTTTCTTCTATTATAAATTCAACCGCTACTTCTGCCGAACACTCATATTGACAATTTTAATTTCATCCGCTACCCGCTACTTCTAACGCTACTTACTAGCTTTTAAGCTACCTGCTACTTATACCGCTAAAAGCTACTTCTAACGCTATCATTGCCGAACACGCCCAATATGTGCAAATGTGCAATGTATCATGAAAACATACAGTAACAAAATCAAACAGAAAACCAACAATTTACAAGTACATGCAAATAATTAACACAAACAGCAAATGATGATCTAAATTCAACTAAATTGAATCATTGAATGGGAGCATAATTTAGTTAATCAGCTATTCTAATTAATCAGCAAACAAACTGAAACCGCCAATTTAGTTAGCAATTCTCACTTTAAATACAAACCCCCAACAAAAAAAATCCTAACTTTATTATTCTCACCATTGCAATTTGCAAACAATCAATCTGAATACAAATTTGAGCAAATTGGCAGCAATTAAACCAAGAATTAAAGAACACAGTTGATAAAGTAACAAAACTAACAATGGCACGAAAGTATAAAAGAATAAGAAGCAAAAAGCACACCAATTGATGCTTACTAACCTCAATTGTTTATAAGTTGTTGAGTAAATTATTCTAATATAACTTCTAATTGAGACTTACTTTTAATCGGGAGTGAATAATTGGTCATAGTAGGGATGAGAAGCTAAACCTGGAGAGAGAAAATGGCTGCTTCGATGTCGGTGGACATGGGCGCCTGATGGGCTGATGCCTGATGGTGGTGGGAGGAGAGAGAAAGAGGGAGCTGTGAAACCAAGTTTTATACGTTGCTACGAGTTTTACACTTGAGCTGTTTACTTAGAGCACCTACTATGATGATTTTTTACATCATTCATCCCTCTCTCTCTACCACTTTTTCACTCATCTTTTATCTTCCTAAGAAAATTTCCATCATATTCATTACAATCATGACCCAAAAAATCACTTCATCCCTCTCTCTCCTACTATTTAACTCTACCCCACAACACTTTCTCTCTCATCCAACTCATCATTTTCCTTTAATTTATTCCATTTTAATATAGTTTTATTAAGATTAGAGCTTATAATCACTCAAGATTAGCGCTATATTAAATTTGTTTAACTCTTAATTATCGGATTAATACTTGATTTCGGATTAATTAGTTGTTAATTTTCGGATTAGTTTATAATTATGGATTAGTTGATTAATATCGGATTAATTTTTTATTTTCGGATTAATACTTAATTTCGGATTAATTAGTTGTTAATTTTCGGATTAGTTGAAAATTAATTTCATTAGTATGTTAATTATGGATTTGTTGAATAATATAGGAATAATTTTTATTTTCGGAATACTTACTTATTTCTAATTAACATACCGCAATAATTAATTCAACAAATTTACTTGATCAATTCCTAATTAACATTATAAAAAGAAATACATTGAAATTTAATAGCCTAAAATAGGAAAAACCCTTTCAAATGAAAGGTAAAAACCTATAGGCAAAATCTAATCTAATAAGTGCAACTAAATTACATTTATTTCATGGATTATCACGTCTTCCATAAACGTTCCAAATGTGTTCAATTAAATCATTTTTCAATCGATAATGTATCTGCCTATCACGAACCTCATTTCTCCTAGCTAGATATTGGTCCATGTTGAACGGACGTTCAACTCGATAAGTGAAGCTTTCTTCGTTCTCTTCAACAGGTGCGCTAGAACCAGCTTCTGTTTGCCTCCGTCTCTGCCTTGGGCGTCGCTCGATCCGATCTTCATCAAATTCTGTTGGATCTGCATAGCCTCGATATGTGTCCCTTTCATCCTCCACAATCATATTGTGCATTATTATGCAAGCCATCATTATGTTACTAAGTATTTCTTCATCCCAAGCAAGCGATGGCTTTTTAATGATCGCAAACCTAGCTTGGAGGACTCCAAAGGCTCGTTCGACATCTTTTCTGACTGCGGCTTGACGTTCGGCAAACAATCGATGTTTGTCGGTTTGAGGTTGTGTGATTCCTTGAATAAATGCAGCCCAATCTGGGTAAATGCCGTCAGTGAGGTAGTAGCACATCTTGTAGCGGTGTCCGTTGACAAAAAATTCAGCTGGTGGTGCGTGCCCACTCATAACGTCGTCGAAAACCGGGCTTCGATAGAGAACATTCAAGTCGTTGCACGACCCCGGTATACCAAAAAAAGCATGCCAAATCCATAGATCTTGGGAGGCAACCGCTTCAAGGATAATAGATGCCGTCCCACTTCTACCCTGATATTGAGCTTTCCATGCAGCCGGACAATTCTTCCATTCCCAATGCATGCAATCGATACTTCCAATCATTCCTGGAAACCCACGTTCAGAGTTAACATGTAGAAGACGTTGTAAGTCTTCAACAGTGGGCCTTCTAAGATACTGAGCACCAAAATTCCTTATTATCCCTTCCGTAAATCTTTTTAAGCATTGGTTTGCAGTTGAGGCACCGATACGTAAATACTCATCCGTGCAATCAGCTGCAACACCGTATGCTAACATTCTTATCGCAGCTGTGCATTTTTGTAAGGGTGACAACCCTAATTTACCCGTGGCATCAGTTTGTCTTTGTATATAGTGCAAATGATGTGTACGTACATGCAATATTTGAATGTTCTTTGCATTATCTTTTAGTGCATGCATGCAAATAATAAAGTTGAGTTGTCACTATCATCTTTTAGTGCATGCATGCAAATAATAAAGTTGAGTTGTCACTATCATCTTTTAGTGCATGCATGCAGATTATGTGTTATTGTGCATTGTATCATCTTTTCGTGTTTCACATGCAAATGCATGAATGATTTTGCAGTGTGTAGTGTTTTCATATTTCACATGCAAAATTGAATCTTTGTATATAGTGTGTAGTCTTTTCATCAATACATGAATTTATGAATGGCTGAGTTTTGTTGACCAACAATTCAATAAAGAGACTGACAAATGCATGAAAATTGCAAGCTTAGCATCTGAGGTATTGTCGGTAAATATGATGACCACTAAAAGCAAAATTGAAATTAAAACAACTCAAATTACACTGACCATTCAAATACAATCCATAATTCCCATGCTCATAATGCTTCAAATTACACTAACTAAAACAATGTTTAAGCCTAAAATAGGAAAAACCCTTTCAAATGAAAGGTAAAAACCTATTGGCAAAAATTAATCTTAAACTAAACCTATTCGTCCCCACAAAGTTCACTAAGTAATTTATCCTTCAGCTTCTCTTCTTTTGCAGACAAGGGTGTAGTCTTGCTTAACAAAATCTGCAGCGTAGTGTACTTCATTTTTTGCTTCTCCACTTCTATTTTTTCTCGCCTCAAACTCATGTCGTCACCTTTAATATTGACGAACATTTGAAGCCTCTCGCCCAGTGAATCACCACCATCCTCTGAATTGGAAGCTACACCCTTACCTTTGCGTTGTTGAGCTGCCTTCGCCTTTGCCTTCTTCACACCGTCAGGCCTAACACTCTTATTGGAGACAACGTCATCGATATCTACATCATCTTCGTCTCGTAGTCTCTTTCCACTACTGTTGCTCTCTTTTGCGCTTCCTTCGCCGACGGTGTTAGCTACCCCCCTCAAGTTGGTGAATCGTTTTACCTTCACCTTCCATTTGTCCCCGTGCTCGCAAAGTTTCTCCCACGCATGTTGGTAGGCAAACTTCTTGCCTTCTTGATCGTGGTAAATGGTTTTCGCAGCTTCAATAACGTTTTTGGTTTGCTCACCACTACGCGTGACTCCTTTGGCTTCTTCGTAACAACCCACCCACTTCATCACATCTTTGCACATTCTTCTCCAATGTGTCTGCATCATATTCAGATTTCTCTCCGGGAGCTCATTGGGCCTAGATGCACGTGCAGCCTCGTACGAGGCAAACACCTTTTCCCACAATTGCCAAGACTTTTGGTTGGTGCTCATGACTTGGTCCGTGCAGTGCAACATATAACAAGCGATTAAAGCCTCCTCCTCACGGTGAGACCATGCCCTCTTGCTGCCTTTAGCAGATGCACCACTGCCTCTAGACATCTTGCCTAGAACAGCCGGTGTAAGGATAGGCTCCTCAGCAACTGCCTCTTCATCATCTTCCTCGTTGTCTTCCTCAGGAACCCAATCTCTATTACTGCTTCCTTGGTTTGGAGTTGGAGCATCATAATGTTGAGTGTTGGGATCTTGATAATAAGAAAAGTTATGAGTCGAGAAATTTTGAGTACTAGGAGTTTGTTCACCGAGATTAACGGCAAACGAAGGGGGGTTGGATAACAACATTTGGGTGTAGGATTGGTATTCTTCCCATGAGTTGAATGTAGGTACATTCTGGGAATTTCCTTGGTTGTAAGGATAGTTACTCATTTTTTTGGCTAATTTTTCACAAATTAAAACGAATTTTGGAATTTTTTGGAAGGTTTTGGAAGTGAAGCTTGAATGTGTTTTCAAGTGAGGGTTGGAATATTTTTGTGGTGAACCAAAGGCTCAGGAGTAATGAATTTATAGAAATTTTTTGGGAATTTTTATTTATTTTTTTATAATTTTTATTTAATTTAAACAATTTTTAAATTAATTTAATAAATACGAAAATAATTGTTAAGTAAGAGAAATATAAAAATGTTTCAAAATATAGCAAAATGGGTGTCTATTTGTAGATCTTGAAAAGTTATGAATTTTGGTAATTTTTTTTTTTAATTTTTTTATAAGCACGAAATTAGCAAATTAAGAAACGAATTAAAAGGGATAAAGGGGACTGGCAGGGACGCGTGTCAGCCTGTCATTGGGCCGCGTCACACCTGCCAGTGTCAGCCCATCTATATTTTTTTGCCTGATTTCTAGCCAAAACGCACAGTTTCATGCTCAATGAAGACTAAACGGCGCCGTTTTGATCAAGAGGAGGGCAAAAAAAATTATTTTAACGCGCCAGCATGGCGCGGGTCCCACTTCAAGCTGCGTCTCTCGTTCCGTCTTGCAAAGACGCAAACCACGACGAATCTCTTCAAGATTTTTTCATTCTTCCTAAGATTTACCATTGTAGATGATGAATTTTTGGGTCTCTTTAAGACATGACCCAAATATTCATGATTGCAAGTGCTCTTAGACCATCATTACCGATGGAAAATAATTAAAAGGTTTATGGGCCAGTATCAAACTTTCTCTCTCATCCGCATCACCAAATCAAATCATTTTCATTTTCCCTCTTAACAACACAAATTCTACTATGGTCTCGGGATCATGGTTCTCACCATGGTCCTCATCATGGTCCCGGGTAAATGTTCATTTCCGAAACTAGAAATGTTCATTTTTAAATGTCAATTTTCATACCTGAAAATGAACACTTGTATTTTCGAAAATGAACATTTCTATTTTAAGAAATGACATTTCTAATTTCGGAAATGAACATTTGTCCGGGACCATATGATCTCGGGACCATAATAGACCTATTGTCTTAACAATGAACCAAAAATAAATGATTCATCATATTTTTCCTTTTATGTTTATCGAATGTTTAACGTACTTAATATGACAACAGGTTCATTATTTCTCTAAAATCTCTTCACAAAATAATAAAAGGAACTGTTACAATTGAATGAATATGACAAGTGGTTCATTATTACTCTGCAATGTTTCAGAAGGTAATAAAAGCAACGGTTATAATTCACTGAATATGACAAGTGCTTCATTATTGCTATGCAATGTTTCAGAAGATAATAAAAGTAACGCTTACAATTCAATAAATATGACAAGTGCTTCATTAGTGCTCTGCAATATCATCAACTGAATTGCTAAACGAAGTTGCAAACGACTTAAAATAAAGTCGCAATTTCGTGTGAACTTCCAATAATACCCTCCCTCTTCTCCCCTCCCTAACCACCCAACACCAGCTAGCTCGACCTGACGCCAACCACCAGCACCACCAGCCACCTCACGTCAACCACCAGCAGCAACCTCACGCTTACCCACCTCAACAACAACAGCATCGTACGTAGCAGCAACCCAACAACATCGCCGTAGCAGCAGCCCACCTCACGCTTACCCTCCTCAACCTCACGCAATTTTTTTTATTAAGACTACCATGGCCCCCTCGCCTGATTTGGGCGGCCATGGTAGATTTGGACTTCAACTCGTGCTTTTGGGTCTCTCGCCCAAGCTAAGCGAGCCACCATGGGTTAGCTCGCCTGGTTTAGGCGAGGCCACCATGGTAGTCTCGCCTAAACCAGGCGAGCTAGCCCATGGTGGCTCGCTTAGCTTGGGCGAGAGACCCAAAAAAATTCAAACTTCGGTCGTGACGATGAAGTGGTTCTCAGTGGTTAGGTGGTTGAGTTGGTGGTCGATGATTAGGTGGTGGTGGGTGGTTAGGTGGTGGTCGGTGGTTAGTTGGATGTGAGTTTGTTTTTTAGCCAAGGGTATTATTGGAAGTTCATACGAAATTGCGACTTTATTTTAAGTCGTTTGCGACTTCGTTTAGCAATCCTCTATCATCAATTGTATCATTTTTTGCTTGTGTTCATGTACCCTGATGTAAGAGCGGTGGTCTCAGCGTTTGACTAAATCTTCTTCTCAGTTGGTCTTCTTCGGGGGTTTTGGTGGGAATGGGTGGATTGTTGTGTTAGAAGGTGGGTGAAGTTTGGTTGGGTGCAAGGAATTTCAAATTCCCCCTCATCATCATCATCATCATCATCTTCATCATCTTCGTCTTCATCGTCCTCATCAACATCATCATTTTCATTAGTGTTATCGCCTCCACCTGGGGTTGATTGATCAAACAAAATATACCCACTGTTGGAGATCGGTCCATTGTTAATGTTGTGTGACATTGAGTGATATTGGAAATTTGGTTGGCTTTGCCCATAATTAAAATTAGGCCTATAATTATGGGGGTTAAAAGGTGGTTGATAATTTTCATGGATCTCTTGTGAATAATAAGTGGGAAATTTTAGGG
>SNQN01002406.1:49162-65383 GCA_008642245.1 Bassia scoparia | reverse complement strand
TGTCAATTGACTCGATATCTGAGGTTTCAAGCCATCCATATATCAACCACCAAAAATAGAAACATCACACACAACCAGATCCCCTGATTCAAAGTTGGTAAATAGATTGCATTGCCTGGAGGTGTCAACTAACAAGAAGACCTGGATACATTTAGCTCTGGCAAATGCTCAGCCTTTCGATTCCCTAGTTCTCTCTTGATTTTCCCGCTGGAAAGTATGTTCGTCCAATTTGTTTGTGTAAATGCCCCCAGCTCACTTCCTGAACTTTGTAACCTCGAATACAATCAAGAAGCTTGGTTTTACCCGCATCAACATGTCCCATTACGCCAGCATATTGAGCACCTAAGGTTTATTCCCGAATGACTTCCTTTTGAACCAACGCAGTTTTACGAACATTAATCTTCTCAATCACAGTCAGAAGACTGAATCTTTCTGTTACAAGTGATTGTACTGCTTTGATCGTCAATTGAGACATCGAACCTTTCGATCTCATCTTCAACTCGAATGCTTGTTCAGCAGACAAATGGACTGGGTGCTGATCATCCCAACTTTAGATCCCAACTCATCACCATCACTCTCTTTCTTCACCCAACCATTCTTCTTATATCAATCAGAAAGAAAAGACTCACCCTTGATTAACGACATCCCACTCTCATCATTACTTTCTCCTCAGCAGAACATAAACTCCCCCTGATAACAACAAGCGTTCTGTTTTAGGCTTCTCTTCTCTGCACTAATTTGTTCTTACTCCATAGATTTCTTAGTCATGCGGCCGCACCAAATAATGGGCTGACACTCTCGCAAGATGACCTAGCTCGACCGCCAATCACAGTCTTTGTGAAGCAACACACATATTATATTGTCTACAATAGGCAAGCATAACCGAATAACCAATAAGTAATAAATACATTATAGAATACACAGGCAAATAAGCAGATAAATTTCAGATAAGCTAAATGGAAGAAAGTCAAGTTGAACCGAAATGAAAAGGGCAAGGCAGTTACCTCTCTGAGTGGCCAACAGTTGAATCTCGCGGTGAGCGACGCGTTCACGAGACCCTCAAATCGAAGCATCTCTCAAACTACATTATAGGAAGATAGCCGTGTAAGAACTAAACTTCAAGAGCAAATTTTTTCCTTTTATCCATTCCCATAAATTCGGAGATATATTTATAATAACACGGACCTATCAATGACAGTGCCAGTACCACGACAATATAACTTGTAATTGAGCTAAAAGAGTGGCTGAGAATATGAATATCCAAAATCCAACTTGGAACATGTTTACGTTTTGTTGGGCTTCATGGCACAATTTGATTACTCTCTATCTTGTCAAATTGTCAATTTAATTTACGCTAAAATATCAGTAGTTTCTTATAAGGCAAAGCGGAAGGATGTTGTAGGTTTCTTTATGAGCGAGACAAACTCATTCAAAGCTCACCTAATAGCCTACATCATGGAATTTCGTCCATGTTTTAGGCAAAGAACACAACTTACGCGTCTCGCCAAGAATTAGACGTCACTTCGCCATTACTACCCAAAGTCCACTCAATCAATACTATATTTATCACTAAAACAAGAAATAACAATTTGCCTTCAACATCCTAACAATTGCGCTGCGTCAATTTTCACGATGGTGATTTGCATACGGACTCCAATTCACTAACTATAAAACTCAAACGTTAACAGAATTAAAACATTGATTTTTCACACAAGAAACAGTCAGGAATATCATTACATCAATTCCCAGTATTATCGATTAACATCCAAATTAAGCGATCAACAACCATCAAAACAATACAATTACGACTGAATCAGTCTAAATAATCCCATTGCATTAACCAATCAAAAGAAGCACCTTTAAACAATCAAAAACTATATAATCAGTCCCAGTATACGAATACCAAATAAAACACAATTCAACAATAAAGTTCCAACTCAAACACAAATCAACAAACCCAGATCCAAAAAACAAAACACCCAGTTCATAAAAACCTCAAAACAAACAAAACCCGATCAAAGAAGCCACTAAAAAGATCCAAGCAGATCTAAACAAAACACAGTACAGAATCAAAATCAAACCTTGAAAGAAAGAGAGGAAGATAAGCAGCATGAAGACGATGATGATTATCAGAGAAATTATTAGGACGAAGAAGAAAGAATCGATCGGGGTCCCGAGAATCAGAGAGCCTCGATTGCCTCCACCACCACCTGGTCTTAAACTGATAAAGAAATTAACCCTCACCTCGTCTAATTCCATTTTTCACTATGATCAACACAGAGATAGAGGCCAAATCGAAAACCCCAACTCAAAACGAAAACCTAATTCGATTTTCAAAACAAAACTTTAATTAACAAAACAAAATCAAACAGGGCAAAGCTCACCTTTTTAAGAACCTTCCACGCCCCATAGGTTGCATTGCGGTTACCAATGATGGGTTCCGTTGGCCCTCTCTCACAAAACTGCCATAAAAACCGCTGACGCCTCACACCACCGTCGAACCAAATGGGCCAAAACTGGTTTGAACGTCGACAATTAGGAGGAAAATGAGAAGAGGACAAAACAGCGGAAGAAATGTTGAGGGAAATGGCCGAGCAAAACATGGGCAGAAATTGGGGAAAGTGGATGGAAGGAGCGTTGGCATGAGATGACAGAACCGACTGAAAGCACAACCTGAAATAATCATTGCAATGGCACTGGTGTAATTTTTTGGAAAATCCACAAGGGCAACATGGACGGGCACTTCATAATGAACAGTAAACCCCAATCTCCTCCCTTTTACTATTGTTTAGGATATATATATATATATATATATATATATATATATATAATTATATATATATATATATATATATATATATATATATAAATATATATAAATATAATATATATATATATATATAGTATATATATATAGGAAAATTTGTCAACAACTACCCATTTTTGTCAAACGTTTGCAAACAACTACCCACTTTTTTTTTTTATTAAACAACTACCTACTTTTTTATGAAAACTTTGTGAACCACGACCTAATTGGTTTTCTGGAGCTGTAAAACCACTAATCTCAACCGGTGCTAGTCTTAACGCCGGTTTTGCGACTTAATCCAAACTTGTTTTATGTGAAAATGCCGAATTGCCCCCCACTATTACTCCTACCCATACCCAACTCCCTCACAATTCATTTCACTTCTACCGTTTTTCAATTTCTTTCACTTCTTCTTCTCTCTCCTCTCTGACTTCTGATCTTTTAACTCATCAATGCCTTTCTCCTGCAGGAGCATCCCCTACATTCCCACCATCTGAGAAACTCCCTCATTGAACCTCCCCTCACTAGAGCAAACCTTCAGCTACCCATCATTAGCCCCACAATTCGCCAGGCAGTCACAGCCATGAACGAAACCACCTCCTGACCGCCTCCAACCACCATCATCGTCTTCCACCCCTCCGATGAAAACCGATGATTCTCACCCAAATCACTAAAAAACCCGAAGCTCGCGATCTTCCTAAAACCTCAGCAAGTCTTAATCCCCTCTAACATAGCAACCTCCCTTAAAACATCATCAACCTTGCGACTACTACTCTCACCTCCATTACTTACTAACATCATGTTCATCCAAACTTCACTCTCACAACTCCTGAATTACTCGAATAGCCCTTTCAACAGCAGAATACCACTCAAAACCTCTCATTAACAATAGGAGCACGACGAAAGGGGCAATTCTTATAGACCTCAACCAAGTATCAATACGAAGGAACATGAAAAGCATGACACACTTTGGCAACAACCTAAAGGATCGACCATCCTCAAATCAGTCAAACAAACAGAGCAAGAAGAATCATTTCCCTCAACAAAAAAACCATCAATTTTCTTATACTTAAATGCAGTAAATCGATCACCATACGATTGTGGGCCCAACAGTGGTGATATGCCAAATTGGGTGTCAACGGAAGGCGTCTTCGATCGCCGTTCGCCGATAATTCACCGGGATCGCGAGAACCCCCTTGCTCCGACGAGTGAAACGACCACGCAGGATTGATAGTGCCAAGTCGTGATAAGAAGAACGAAATGCCGAGAATTACTCACGATTACGATTAAGAACGGTCGATGTGGCTTTGAGGCGGCAGTTTGTTGCGGCGGAAAGTGGCGGCGGCGGCCCGTAGTTGTGGACAGGGAATGAGTCGAAGGAAGGAAGCAATGGTAAGAAACAGAGGTGAATTTCACTACCACAGTCCCCATCTAGCAGCAGTGATAGCCACCGTAAGAGGTGGGAATTCCTTCTGATTCTACCATGAAAGCTTTTTGAAGGTATGAAAATGGCGGAAATTTTGGGGTTTTTGAGGGTTGAAGAAGATAAATGAAGATGATGATTGATGAATATGAAGAAGAGTGCGCGTTTTGAGTTGGGGTGTTTGAAAGTTGTGACTTTTCTTGATTGAGTGTTTGCTAAAAAAAGTCAAAGTGAGAGAAGTTGAAGTCAGGAAATTAAAATCTCAAAAAACGATTAAGTGGGCCCACAGTTGAGATTAGTGGTTAAGCTCCAGAAAACCAGATTAGGTCGTGGTTCACAAAGTTTTCATAAAAAGTAGGTAGGTGGTGTTTTAAAAAAAAAAAGTTGGGTAGTGTTTGCAAGTTTGACAAAAAATGGGTAGTTGTTACAAATTTTCCAATATAATTATATATATATATGATGTGCACGGAAAATCCCTGCCCACGTGTCCTTCAATATTGGGTCAAAACGATCCACTGCAAGAGCTACAGATTTTAAATTAATCCGAACCAAAACGGGACGGTAGAACCGGAATTTCTACACCGAAACGGTTAGTAAGGAACGCTCGGAAGCATGGATGAATGACAGAGTGTCACTCATTCCAAGTGCTCCCTGGGTTTTTGAGGATTGCCTATAAAAAATACCCCGAAGACCAAGGAAACACACACTAATTATATTCAGTTAGAACATATAAATAGTCACACACAATCTACAACTACTTGAGAGCATTCATCCTCTAGCATTACACTTTTTTTATTCCCAAACTCCATACCTTATTTAGAATCGAGAGGGAGATAATCACAAATAGGAATTATGCTCCTTTTTGCATGTCAGGCAAGCTCTTTCCGAGCGCCAGAGAGGTCAAAATAGCCAGGAGACGTTTCAACGTGCCAAGAAGGTCACTCTCCCAAGATAAGCATTGACGGACCTCCACCCTCTCTCAACCCAGTAAGTTAGGGAAATTGTAGCCAAGCCTACGTTCGATCCCCGAAATTACTTGCTCTAACCACATATAATGTGTAATAATAATATAATGAATTTTACTTAATGATATGATTCGGATCTACATTGAAAATATGCAACATGCAACCGCATCGAACCGTGGCTCGACAATGCTAGTTGTTAATATAACACAAAGCACACATACAATCTATCAACGTAGAAAATTTAGCCATACATAAAACATAAGTTCTAATTATCATCATTCTATAAATGTTAAAAATACATTAAGTTCTTTTCTTTAAAAAAGTAATAATTAAAATACAATTGCACGCATCGACGTCACCCAACACGATGCCTAGCTGCTAATAAAAAAGTGGCTGATATTATATAAAGCATAGCCACTTTTGTGGTTTTTTTTTTAAATTTAGTTTTGTACAAAAAGAGAAAATAAAATTCGAAAACTTCTAATCAAGTATATGTTATCAACACCAGTGTCCAAAGCACAGTATGGTTGATCAAAATACAGAAAGTGATCCAAAGTTTTAACTGAGACATGAACCCAAATTAAGTTGATAGAAAAGAATAGTTGGCAATAAAATACTATAGTTGGTATGACAATAAAATATTTATCTCATTTATCTTAGCATCAAAATCACTACTAATAGCTAACATAAAACAATATACTGTACAAACTCAGTCTCGACACATGATAACATATTATGTTATCGACAAATAACATAATATCAATCTCCTCTGAGTTAATTAATTCTTCTATTCTATCTTAGCATACTGGAATCTAGATGAAGAGTTTAGTTAATTGTTCATAATTCATTAAATGGATACAATTTATCAAAAACATTCTGATATCATCATAGGAAATATTATTCCATTATATACATAAAAACTATTTCCTGTCTTATGATTGCAATACAGGTCCCAATCTGACTGTGATATACGGACATCCTTATTATAAATTGCACGACCCTAAGTTCATAATGAGATTTGGATATTACGTTAACGTGGTTCCTAGAATTTGCATGTCTGATCATATTTTAATAATGACAATTCCAATCATTACCTACGATTTCATTCCTCAATACTAAATTAAACAAACAGTAAAGAATAGTACGTGAACGGACTAATATAAAGAAACAATAAAATTATTGAGACTTGATTGTACAAAATGAAAATATATGTGAATAGGTAAAAATAACATAAATATTACTTAACCGTGTATAAATCAAATAACCGATAGATAATCAATTAACTATCCAAGTTGTACTTACTCTTTAACCAATAAACAATCTTTAGGCTTAAAATTCGTATGATTTAATACAAGGTCAAGTTGTGTTTTGAAGTAAATGCTATAAATTTAGGGTTTCTATGATAATACACCATACTCTTCACTTCCAAGAATTCTTAATTATAAAATTAAGTAAACACTATAACAAACTTAATTTTTAGTGTTCTTATACAATTAAAACCTTTTAGTCATAGTCCTTATGCCCACAATCTAAAACATTAATCAATTGCAATATTATGGAGGATATTCTGGTTAATAGTTAACCAATAGATTCTGGAGATTGATTTATAAAACAATCTCTTAAGTGCAATTGAATGAAAAAAATACACAAAAAAAAAAATGATTACTTTCCTATCTTATAATGCCATCTATTGATGGTTTCCTAATTAATTGGTGCCAACTTTGGATCCCAATCTAAAAAAAATAACAAACCGGTCGATCTCCCGCATTCTGTTCTGTCCTATCTCTCCATTACCTGAAATCATTTCAACAATTCTGGGTTAACACATTTCAAAGCTTATGCAAATTACAATGCTAATATCTCCCATTTACTCAATTGTGTGCAGCTATATGCATCCTCGATAAATCACTCTGACTAAGTCTACAAATCTGTATTGCGCATACTTTCTCTGCTGGAGTTTTAGACTATATCAGTCAAACCAAGTTGGAGTAGATTAGAAAATGAATGTCTAGTCTCGTTCTACTTCTTCCTTTTCTTATTGCAGATATATATGGAAAAATTAAATTCAAATTATGGTCTCATTCACACTATTATTGCATACAATAGTTTATTTATTATTAGTCTTACCTGTTGACAATTTGGCTGGTTTGGATACATATATTCTAAATATTCTGGGTATTTCAGAATCAGTTCATTAATACTAGACCTAAATCTAGCATGTATTTATGAGGATACGAGATGAACTGATTGACATTCTGGTGTCTGTTAACTTAGATCGATATGTATCCTTCTCCAGAGTTCAAGTATAATGCACTCTCATTTGACTTCTCTAATCACCATACGCTAATGCTAATATCTCTATTATAGACTAGAACAAATGACAATCATTTACCAATTAAGGGGTAAAAGACATTTTACGTGGATTCCTAATTTATTATATTGGATTGCAATGTACTACCTTAGTACTCTCTAAGTTAGAGTCTTTTCGAGTGTGGCGTATTGCATTGTGACCTAACACACACCATTCTAAGTAATTGAACCTAGACTTTAGCAATATGAGTAACCTAATTTGAGCCACTAAGGATCAGAATAAAATTCCAACATTTTTTATTTATGTTTCATATTTTCCTAAATAGATAGTCTAGCAGTTAGTTAATTTGTGTTATTAATTAGTGCTCTTTGAGTTTACAAATTGAGGAGCAAGCCAACTAAATAGCTTCCAGTTCCCCACACTTTTCAACTTACTGGTGAAAGAAATAAGAAAAGTCTATCGACCCTTTCCATTTGATATGAACGCCCAATGAAGAAGCCGCCTGTTAATAAAGTAAATCAAATCACATCAAATCACGATGTCTACTAATGTCCCAATAAAACAATCAGAGTAACGAACACATAAATCATCTTCAAAGCTATAGTTGAGCCTAAAATCATCCTAATCAGTATCAGTAACATCGCAATCTATCTTATACAATATTGATCAAACACATACTATATATCCCAAACTAATTTCGAGTGATCTTTGCCGTTCCAAATCAATCAAACTCTTGCTTTGCAATGACTAACATACTCCGTAATTTCACTAGATTGGTTAATACTTATCAGTTCGACAATTCGATGGGATATCAGATTACTCTCTAAGCCAACAATGTAGTAGACCAACAAAATGCATCACATACTGAAAAAAGAACGACCTTTACTGAAATTAAGTCGGAAGTCAGTGAAAACCCTTCAATTTCGATATTTATGCGAAATCTTCGCAGGTCATTTGAGGCTGTATTAGATCTACCACGGCCGTGATTAGACAGAGTCGACCTATAATTCTTAGTATGTAAACGACACTATTCGAAGACTTTGAATATGACATAAGAGAACATGACAATTTCAAGCAACTGGAGTAAATACGAAGGAAAAGGAAAAAAAATCGATTGTGATTAAAAGCTGAAAATAGGTTAATCATGAGTAATCTATAGGAAGGAATGTTAATGACACGATGTATGTATTTAAAATGCCCCAAAGGAAGAAAAGTATATTATAGGAAATAAGATATGTGTCAAAATCGTGCAATTTGATACTTGATACATTAAGGAAAGTAATACTTCAGCTAACTGTTTAAACTAGACATTGTGTGTTTTAAACATAAAAATTAAGATAGTATAAATAAGGTATGTTGCTTTATATACATATAATACGCGGGCTTGAAAACACAGGATTGGATATTGTGATAGACAAAAATAAGTGGGTTTTGATTTGTAAGAAAATTGAAGAAAGTATAGGTGTAATTCTCATAGAAAAAACCCCTATAGAGAATTTATGTATACTCAATCAATATTATTATTAACTCTCCTGCCGTTTTTTAGTTGTTTTTGTTTTTTTTTTTATAGTGATCTTATCTTCCCAATTCCATGTAGAGATGTTTCAAATAGGTGTTATCAAGATCAATTGCTAAAAGTGAAACTTTATTTTAACTTTACCTGACTTTATTTACTCAAACATTAATGTGAATTTACTCCTTTCTAATAAAGGTCACCGTCATTGAACGTAGTTACACCAATCATATCACTCTCAATCATATCTTCTCTTCTCTTCTTCCTCATAACCATATATTATTTCATAATCTACGCAAGTATTTTTACTTTTTTTAACCTAAGTTTCTACCAACATGTGTTATACACCAATGTGGCGGTTAGACTTCAAAACACCCATACTGAATCTACTGACGCTCTCTATGCCCAACAATGATAGAACACTAAAACTTCAGATCACGATTTCATCTCTTTAAGTACCTAGATCTTACACTCTATTCATCTACACCAAATTACAGGATCCTGTCTTTTTCGTAGTTGTTTATGCGTGAACTTTCCCAAACTTGTTAATGTAATGAGGTGGGTTAATAAGATCAGACCAGGTTTTCTCAGATTTAACCACAATAGATAGGTCATCAATATACATTATCACTAAACAAACTTTCTGATTAAATCTAGAAAACAGGAATAATACCAAAAATATTAAAGATAACTATATATGTATGCTCAAACTTAATACACCTTTTAATCAAATTATTATTCCCCTCCAAGTTGGTGAAATAGTTAGATTCGATACCTAAAGGTAGATGGTGAAAAGGTACTAGTATTAACAAGGTGAGTCATGGATATACTAATGCATGTAAAGTGTTCTTTGAAATTTAGGTGTATTGAAAAGAGTTGTATCTTGATGTAAGCGAATCAGAAATCATACAACACAAATAAGGAGGAAAATTCGGAGGTGGGATGAGTCTTATGATTCTGTGATTTATCATATACATTAACTCAGTTCTACCCCACCACTATGCCAAGTATCATATCTAGATTTCCCTCATATTAATGGGATGAAAATGATGCAACGATTAGTGAATAGGTTAAGAGGTGATGATAGAAGATTGAAAATTAGATACATTTTTAAGAATATGTTGTAGTTGTTAAGCCTTTATAACTTAATAGACTCAGGCTCCACAAAACTATTTCATTCACCTTATTTTTAGAATAGTATTTAATCTGTCATCTTATCGTTGGTTATATTTATCTCTCTAACCATATATACTATAATGGTGTATGAATATACCAAAAAAATAATAGGTCAGCTTGCTAAAAAACCGTATTGAAAATTGAATAAAGAAATGTTAATAGTGTTCAACTCATCTAAGTGTATGTTCGTTATAAACACAACAATATAAGAATTTTATCTAAATATCAAATCTACCCCTTAAGACACCGTGTATCATATGGAACATCGTAAAAAAACGAGGAGTAATAGAATAACAGATTAACTACTCAGGTTTGTTTGTTTCTTTAGAGTTTTTAATAAACAGAACTTCGTATACTCCCCGTATTGTGAAAATTAGCACTTGTGAGACAAAAAAGGGGGAAAATGACTTCAAATATGTGTTAAAGGACAAAAAAGGTACCAATTGATTGTGTGTGTTAGGGAGATTGAGACTACACTTTGGTATGGAAGAATCTGGTTCGATCCCCTCAAAACAAATTGCGAGAAGGACTGATAAAAAGTTTATTGTTAGATATCTATAATAAATCTATCTATTATAAGGAAGGGAGTCAGCGGGTTGGTACCACACAACAATTCTACAAAAACTATCAAATCATCTATATTATAAGAAGAAGGGAGGGGAGAGATGGTGTCCCCCCCTCCAAATAACTAATTACCCTTAATGAAAGAGGTAATGAAAGGTACATGTATAAAATTTCACTAATATACAAATTAAAATTATATGCATAAATTATGTCAATTAATACTAAATTGACCAAATACCTTGACCCTCTCTAATATGGAAAAAAAAGTGATATCCACCTAAAAATTTCTAACATCACTTACATAAAATAAGTTACTAATAATTTATTTTTTAAAAAATAAATGAGCTAATTAATTAACAAAGAAAAAATAGAAAATAATCAAAATATAAAAAAAACTTGAAAAAAATGTACAGAAAAATTCCTAATTTGAAAATTTCATTTTAAGCATTTTTGAAATTTACCATAACAAAGCATGTATCGCTGTGCAAAACAATAAAAGTAATTAGTTCCTAATAATTTTTTTTTGTAAATAAAGAGCTAATTAATTAGCAAAGAAAATAGAAAAATTAATCAAATATCAAAAATTGAAAAAAAATGCTAAAATAATTTAATTTCCTAACTTGAAATTTTCGTTTTAAAGCATTTTTGAAATTTACATAACAAAGCACGCATCGCGTGCAAAACAAGCTATCTCTATATATAAGTGAAGGGAGGAAGATGGTGTCCCCCTTCAAAAACAAAAATACCCTTAATGAATTCAATATTAGAAATCACCAAAAAAAAAAAATCCATTTTGATATTGTCATATTAAACAGTAAGTTAATATGGTATATGCATCAATATTATCATTAAGGGTATTTAATCTATATTGGAATCCACGTAAAATGTCTATTTTACCCTTAAAAAAGATGTTTGTACTTTTGTAAGTGTTTTGTTTTTTGTGACCAATTAAAAAAGGACTACATTGATTATGTAAATTTATTAATGACCAATTTAAATAAATACAATTAACATCACTTAAAAAAACTTCGTATCAAATGAATGATTTTTAAAAATTTTTATATGATAATGGAAAATTAGAAATTTTCTAATCAAACCTGTAGATTGATTTAATAAATCCAATGGCATAATTGTATAGGGTTCCGAGATTATGTGCAATTTGGGTAATTAAGCAGAGTATATTTGATCCCAAAAGTTGCACATAATTACGAAACCCTGTATAAATATGTCACTGGATTGATTATAAAATCAATCTCCAGAATTGATTAGAAATTCCCCATAAAATTAGTGGTGAAGTAATAAACTTAATCATATCTGTTATATTCACAACATTATTTAATTTGTAATATGGAGAGTACATAGTTTATAAAGAACGTTTTAAATATAATTTTGTTACATCAGTGCACGCATCGGCGTGCATAAAAAAACTAGTAACTGTCTAAAAAATAGCAACAACCAAAATATCAATTAACAGTAACTTACCACGTGTAATAGTTAAGCAAGTTAATTATGGAACTATTTTTAAATTTTAAATTAAAATTGCCATTAAAAACATTTGAACAAATAAGAAACTGAATTGTTGGTAATAATAATAAACAGGGTTGATTAACTTACTAATTTACTCTATAGTAAGTAATTTAAGTAGTAAAATATAGTCCCGAATTTTACGGTTTCGTTTCGGTTTCTGCAATAAACCAAATCGTATACCGAACTTTCACCCCTAATACTATTAGTCCTAAACCACCAACTTAGAATTTTAGTTGAGATGGTCTATTAACATGTGGTATCAGAGCTAACGTGTTAAGATTGTATAACGGGTTCGAATCGCTCCTCCCTATCCTTTCTAGGTATAGTTATTTTTTCCTYCATACTTGTGTGTTTCATCAGTTCAATTCATTTCACTGCAATAAGATCCAAGACAAACATGATAAATATAACTATTTTTTAGATTACATAGAGTCATTGTTGACTAATCTCCGATAAATCAAATGTTGAATAATTATATAACTTTTAATTTACATTTAAATCCGATTCACAATTAAAATTGTATGAAATATAGCACAGATTTTTCTTATATTACACAACAAATCTCGATGTTACGCTATATAGTACAACATCACGTGAATTATAATGTTGCAATATGAGTTGATTTTAGTTAATACATTACTATTTACCGAGTATCATAGCACTGTTGGAAAATTTTCAATTTTGGAATGATTTGCATAATGTCGGTTCCTTATATGAACTGAAAATACTACCATAACGACTAATCACGAGAAGAAGGAATTGTGCGACGGTTTAGATTTTCATCCATATGAGTGATTCTCGTGTGTATAGGTTAGATGAGTGAGTCAAACATGTAACTTAAAGTTATAAAGAAGTTCAAACTCAACTCACATTTTCCATCTGAATAAACATCGTTTGGATGGAGTTACATTCTTACTCTCATGCACTTTAGTGAAATTCATTTTCGAAACGACACTGTCATTTACAAACTGCAATCTTTCAACCCCTGAATAAACATTGTGCGGAGGGAGTTGCATTCTTAACCTCCATGAATTCTGGTGAAATCATTTTTGAAACTGCTTTGCCATAACGACTACTCACRAGAAGAAGGAATTGTGTGTCAGTTTTGATTTTCAACATGAGTAATTCTCGTGCGTATAAGTTATATGAGTGAGTCAAACATGCAACTTCAAGTTATAACAGAAAATTCAAACTCAACTCACGTTTTCCATTCGAATAAGCATCGTTTGGATGAAGTTGCATTCTTACTCTCCATGAACTTTAGTGAAATTCATTTTCAAAACGACATTGTCATTTACAAACTGCAATCTTACAACCCCTGAATAAACATTGTGAGGAGGGAGTTGCGTTTTTACCCTCCATGAATTTTGGTGAAATCATTTTTGAAACGACATTATTATTTAATTTAATAACTGATTCTTGACGTTTTTTATATTAAAATTTATTATTATGTTCAGTTAAGTAAGTTTTCAAAAACATGCAAATATTCCATTGCTCATTTTATATTTGTGCAAAAAATAAAGAAAAATAAATGTAATTAGAGTGTGAAAACGTGTTTTTCACCTCACAAAATAAAAATCATAATCAAAGTTCCAACATTTTTCTTCCCTTATTTTTCTGATTTTGTTTGATATTATTTTCTTTTCTTTGTTGTGTCCAAAGAAGAGTGAGTTTGAGTCCACAGTTTTTCTCTCCTTCAATCTTTCATTTTACCCTAAAATCACCTCAGATGTTCACTTCCTACATAAACCTCCTACTTTCTCTCTCTTCCCTCACTCCTCTCTCTTCACTGTCCTTTCTCTTCTCCATTCTTCTTCTTCCTCCTCCTCCTCCTCCTATCAAAAACCATCCTCTTTTTTCTGCTCTAACATCAACATGCTTCCACTAAGTTTCAGTCTTTGATAAAGAAAACCCAATGAAAGATCAGTGTTCACCATTGTTGATTTCTGAGAAACACAAAGTTGATATAAAAATCCAATCTTTGATTAGAGAGTGGTTTCAGGTCAATCCAATGGCCGACATGTTTGACCTTGATCATCCGTCACCACTTCTATGTGATGAGACAAAGATTTGTGCTTGATGATCTTGTGATGATGATGGTGGTGGTGGGTCCATCATCCATGATGTTGATTATGGTTTTTATGATGATCATCATCAACCCCCAGAAAGCAGCAATCTTGGCCGCCCCTTTATCCGTGAGATTCAATCACAACCGTTGATTTTGATACCAGAGCAAAGTGATGAGTTCTTTGCTTCTATGCTAAAGAGAGAAGGAGAGTACTTACCTAAACAAGATTATCTCAAAAGATTGCGATGTGGGGATTTAGACTTGGTTGCTCGTTCTAATGCTTTTGATTGGATTTTCAAGGTTGGATTTTTATTTTTTTTTACCGCAATTGGAATTTCTGGGATTTTTCATTCAAAAATCTTATATTTTTTTTCTTCTAATTTGGTAGGTGTAATTAATTTTGGGATGAAAGTTTGAGTCTTTTTTATGGTTAGTATAATTAATTTGCCTCTTTTTCTTGGTTTGATAATTTGCAGGCTCATTCATATTACAGCTTTGGACCGTTGAGTTTCTGCTTAGCTGTTAATTACTTTGACAGATTCTTATCATCAAGAGAACTACCAGTGAGTTCACTCATCACAGAATCCAAAAAAATAAAAAAATAAATTGAATTTTTTTTTGTCCAATTTATGTTTGCTAAATTGTTGGATTCTGCTTGATCTGATTCTGATTGTGTGAATAACAAATGATCATAATAGAGTGGTAAAGCATGGGCTATGCAATTACTAGCTGTGGCCTGTTTGTCAATTGCTGCCAAAATTGAAGAGAGCAGTGTTCCTCAATTAAGTGAATTTCAGGTTAAATCCTTGATTCTATTCTTTAATTGTGTTTCAATTATTGTATAAATCTTGGGTTATGTCAATTAATTCAAAAGATTTGATTTTTATTAATGGGGTTCAATTAATTTAATTAATTTTATTTATTTATTTATTTTTTGGGTGAGGCAGGTGGAAGATCCAAAGTATGTGTTTGAAGGCAGAACAATTCAAAGAATGGAGCTTTTGGTTTTGGATGCATTGAATTGGAGAGTGAATGCAATCACACCATGTTCCCTTTTAGATTACTCACTTAAGAAATTGTGTGATGATGCTAATAATCATAACAGATATCTGTCATCCTCCACTAATGTTGTGAATCGATCAATGCAGCTAATTACATACATAATTAGAGGTACTAATTAATTGTTATTAGTTGTTAATGATGTTTGCTTTCGGTTGGGATTAGATTCTACATTATTAAATTAAATACAGTAGTACTAAAATGGCACTGTTATATTCAATCAATTACATATTTACATTACAGTAGAGGACTGAACTAATGTATTGTACTGTAACTAATAAATACAGTAAAAAAGGAAGGTATGTATGTAATATGTATGTATGTATGTATGTATGTAAAATGTATGGAATTTGATGGTTGAGGGGAATTAAATGCAGGTATCGACTTCTTGGAATTCAGACCTTCAGAGATTGCAGCAGCAGCAGCAATGTCTGTTACAGCTGAAATCCAAGCTGTTGATGTTGCTAAAGCCTGTTCTTGTTTCATTCATTTGGACAAGGTACTTCATTTCCCACCAGAATGATGGATTTTGTTTTGTCTATTCATTTATGCATTCTTACAAAACACGCCCCGAATGATCAACCCCGCACAGTGTGTGTATGCCTGTAGTGTATGACATACAGAYGAGAGCACGAGATTGTGTTGTGTTGTGTTGTGCGAGGCTAATCATTCCTCTGGAACGATTGTTTGATGTGTAAATTGTAATCAGGAGATAATGGTTGTTGGTTTGTTTGATTTGCAGGGAAGGATAATGAAGTGTGTGGAAATGATCAAGGAAAATTCAGGGAATAAGAGAAGTGGGAGTGTTG
>SNQN01002406.1:34273-49137 GCA_008642245.1 Bassia scoparia | reverse complement strand
TTTTGTGGTGGGGTGCCACAGAGCCCAATTGGGGGTTGTTGGAAGCTGATGTTTATGCTATAAAAGTGATGAATTAACAACAACATCAACAACAACAACAAACACCCATTGTTGTTGGGTCATGTGCAAACTCAACTCAAATTACTACTACTAATACTACTACCTAGTACTAGCGAAGGAAGCCCTCAAAATAAAAGGATTAAATTAGACACAACACTACTACAACCTCAACTTCAAACTACAATTCATCATCATCATCATCACTTAGGGTTGCGATCCTAAACATCCATCATATGAGAGAAAGAGTGGTCTCATTTTTGGGGTTTTTTTTTATTTTATTTTCTCATTTTAATTTTAATTTTTACTTAGCATTAAAGACACAATTTTGTTTGTTCATCAGTTTTGGTTGAATGAGAGCTTTGGTGTGGTCCTTTCTGAGGGGAGCCCCACCCTTCTAAAAATAAGACACAGATTCAAGGCCCCCTCTATATCCACACACACAAAATGAGATTCAAAGTAGAGAGAGAAACAAACAGAAGTAGAGAAGAAAGTGAGGAGGAGATTGAGGTTTGGATTGCAAATTTGCAAGACACAAAGGAAGAGAAATATACATGGAGACATGATTATATGAGATGATGATGATATTGTGATATATTTTATTAGCTGTTAATAATTTACTATTTTACTATTACTATTACAACAAACATAATATTAACAGCTGTTTTGGAGATTGAAGAGTGTTGATTATGATCATCATGTTCATCATTAGACAAAAGTCTTCTACTCCACATGTTAGAAAATACAAGTGTTTCATCATTTTTGTTGGAGAGTTTTCATTAGTTGAGGAAAAAGAAAAAAAGAAAAAAAAAGTGGAAAAAAGAAGGCATTCGTTGTTTTTTTTTTTTTTTTTTTTTTTTTAAATTTCCTTTTTTCACTCGTTTTTTAGGGTTGGGGAGATTGCTTTTCAAGATAAAGCATAGTAGATGTCAAATTGTCAATCAAATCTCCTTTGAAAGAATTTGAAACAAATGACAAAAACACAAAATCAAGTGCCTTCTGATATTTTCGTATACAATTATAGTCATTAGTTAAAAAAAAATACATAATCAAAATTATTGTACTAGTCATGATAATCATATCATCATTTTCTCCTTTTTCTTTGATTTTCCTCCTCAATCTTGTACTATGTTGGATCTCTTCATCAAAAGTTGTAAAATATGCACTCCAGTTTTTTTTCCCCTTACAGTAAATGGGGTGGAGTAGCACCGAGAAATTACAATAAGACTTGTTTTCATTTAATGATGAATGTTACTAATTTTATAGTCATATATATACATATATTGAAATAAAGGTTTGTTGTTTATTGCGAATTTCGAAAATTAGATTATTATATGATGATACAATACAATTGTTAGAGGTTAAGGCTTCCTCTTGTTTTCGATCGATTTTAAGTTGATTCTCATCTATATTCTCGTGTCTTTTAAGCAACGGAAAAAAAAAAAAATTGTTTGAAAAGGTATTTTCGCGGATCCATCTAGGTCCATTAGATATGTTAATTTTGGAGCACAGGGGTTTATTCCATTCTCTTGTAACTTTCACCTAACACTAACGTAATGATGAAGCAAACAATTGAAGATTGATTACTTTACTTACATTTTTTTTTACCTCACCAGATTTGATTTCTGTCTCAACAGAATATAGTAACTATATAGTGCATTTTTTATAATTTTTTGAGCAGAATCTTTGCAAATTTTGATACTGTATTTATATGAAGGAAATGTTATAGTACGCGGTGGTACGTATACATATAAAATCGATGAGTGCACAAATATTCTTTTGGGAAATTAGATTGAATCAGTGGACATTCTTTGATCATTCTGGGTTTATTACATTGTTAAAGGGAAAAGTACCTTACATGCATGGTAGTATTATTAGAAAAATTACTTTAATTTAATAATTTTTCGATTTTTCTACTTCTTCCTAGCTTGTAAGTTGCTAATACTATCTTTTTATATTGACAGTGTGGCCACTGACCGTACCTAAAACATGACATAACCTAATTGGAAAAAAAAAACTTGATTTATCGGGTATACAGATTGTTTCAGGTTATTCTTTGAAAGACAACATATAATATCCAATACGATAATTTTTTTTTAAAATATAAATTTTGGCATGAACACGTGGACACTAACATTGGATATATGGGCTGGGCCTTGGGTTAAAACTATGTTGACACACCGAAGATTCATTACACAACATGGTGTGAGCGTGAGCACATTTTCATTTTAAGTTGAAAATGTTAATAGTAGAGTAATATGGAGTACAATTTTTAAACCTTGTACTGTTGATTTTTTCATTGTTTTTTTTTATAAATAATCACGGTGGGATAACACACTTAAAATATTGATCACGTGTCGGTCCTACTTAGGACTCGCAGTGTCATCAAGGCTACAATTTACCACAAATACACAAAATATATATTCACAGCGTTAACTTTAATAAGGCATGGTAGGAGATAGTTTATATTCATACTTCGTTTATTGGTAAATCCACACCGGTTTATGCATTTTTGGAACTAATTACCGGTTGTTAAGACTTAAATTTATTAATTGATGTTAGCTTTTACATTAGCCCCCCTCTCAAATATTGTGTTGATCGGTAGTCTCATTACTGGTAGAGTTTGTGGATTAAACTTTCAAATAATTATACGGAAATACTCTACTGCGGTATATTTGTTATTACAATTAACCTACTCCTGTTAATCCCTACCTTTCTTATCTGAACTAAACCTTTGATTTTTACTCCTATATTACTTTATCAATAAGACCCAATTAACATGAATCAACTACATTATTGTTTGGGCTCATATATACTCCATATGGGTGCATGAATTATTCTTGTAGGGCAGACAAGTTGAAGGTTTATATGCTAGGTTTTTTATTTCCATTTTTAGTATGTGTTGGGTCCAGTATGTCCATTAGTGGCATTTTTATTTCAGTGGGCTGGTCCTATCGTAGGGACGAGATATCTGGGGTCTTCAACATAATAGTAACGGATACATTGCATCTTATGCAGATAATAGTCGAGTGATCGAAGCATGAGAGGATGATCTAGGTTTTTTTATCCTTTAATTATTGAAGCGTTCAGCATTTGTTTACTAAATTTGATGTGGATTACACTGTCAATCCTTAATTTTGAATGTACTGATTCCGCCTACTTATTACGAATAAACGGTCCAATTTGATGGACGGTTAAATAATTAGGGATTGAGGGAGGTATATGTGTTATCTAACTCTTACAAACAGATATAAGTAATATTACCTAGAGTAATCAAGGAGACGCGAGGGCTATACAAGAATGATTATGTATGTAATTACAGTGTATCCAGGCTTTACGAGCATATATCGAAACAAATGTAAAGAATTTTGATATGCATATCTGTTAAATATGTAAAATTTTATACCTCACATTTATTAAATACCTCAAATCTAACTACACCAAATTTCCTATTACAAGATAAAGTTATATCTGCGGGTGTGGAATTTAGCATAATAGACGAGATGTGAGCAAGTAATAGACAAGAAACTATAAACATATGTAGCTATAACAATTGCAAATGAATATTTAGTTAGGTGGTTCTGTGCGTGGTAAGAGATGCTCCGAGTACTGGGCTCTTTATTCAAGACTAAGTTAATGCTATATATATTTAACACACTGACGCAAAAGAAAAGATGGAGGACTGGTAGGAATGGTCGAAATATGAGGTAATAGTGAGAGAAATAATGAAGTAAAGTACAAAGAGGGGCACAAGTGAACTGTTTGTAGGTAATATAGCGATTTTCGAGATTCCTCTGGGAATGCAAATAAAATTGAAGAGGCTTATTAAACATTACATGCAATATCATTGTTAACCAAAACATTATATAGACCACGAAATAATCAGAAAAACAATCAACTAGGGATGGTTTTTATAATTGAAGATCCCCATCCCCCCACCCCCTACCTCTCCACAGGTCATTTTTTCGGCTCTGAGAGAAGCATAGTTTTCGTCGAACGTTATGTTAGTAGCCGTGCGATGGTGTGGAAAGCTTCTTAAATGGTTAAAATTATAATTAAAAAAACATTCAATAGCAAAGAGTAAATAAGTGAAGGATTGAACCACCGGAACGATCAAATACAATATTGTCCAAACTTTCTTATTCATACACAAAATTAGAGAGTTAGCCTACTCCTGCTCGATAGAGTAGGGTATGCATGGGGTCACCGGTTAAATTGAAAGCTACGAGGACAAGAACTTAATCTATAAGTAAATTTTCATAATGGCAAAATCGAGTGTTGCGTATGTATATTGTTAGTATGCTAGTTCTGCACACAGGTCACAAGGTATGTTTAGCAGTGAATGAATAACAGCGGAAAACGCAGGAATTTGCAACAGAGAGAACTGCAATCTTTGGACAACTTGATAGTTAAGCACCATAGATGGTGTATTATTGTGCAAAAAGGCTCATAGATACAAGGATATTATATTTGTTATCTAATATAGTGTTATAGAGCCCTTTAGTGAAGCGAAGGCTTTCTCGAAATAACTTTATTAACACAAGAAGGAAATCGCCAAAGTATGATCTGACCAATTTGCAAAGGTAGTTTAGAAACATACATTAGGATTGACACGAGTATTTGTATCGAGTGGCACTAAAGTCATGGTGATGGGCCACACGATAGCGGCAATGCTCATTCTTCCAATATCTTATGTGTTGTACCGCGTTTTGTGTTGGTATAATTTATTTCTATTCTTTGTTCGAGATTCCCCGTTCTCACTCATAATCATAATGCCCGAAAGAGAAGAGACCGAGTACGGTAGTATACGTTAAGGCAGTCCCCCATGTAAATTGTAGGCTATTTGTATATCCGTGTAAGGGTGACAAGCCTCTAAGGTTATTTGCAAAAAGTACAGATAGTGCCCCCACTTAGAATTAGCATAATGGTCGACGATTGAACTTGAGCATAAGATTTAGATTAGACCAAAACAGGAACAATAAATAATGACAAGGGAAATTCAAGGATTTACATTTTGTTTTTCACTATTTTGTTAAATTGAACTCAAACAAACTGGTGAATGTGACAAGTAGAGAAGTTTCATATAAATAACTGAGTGTGTGAGAGCCCCACATTCTTTTACACTCCCATCTTTCCTATCAGTTATCTTACTATCGGCAGGCACCATACCCTGCTTTATTTTGATCTATTCTTTTGGGGCCAAATCACAATATATAGTGTACGTTAAGCGAAACAATTGTCACCTTAAAACAGGGTTACACTTTTGCTTACTCTGATCTGATTTCATTATATGGTACATTTGTGCTCATTTATGTGGTTGTCTTTTCGAAACCTACAGTCTACTTTAGTAATTCTCAAAACTTGAGGGATGTTTTTGCGAAAACCCTCCAAACACCTCTCATGTAATAAGTGGAGCACAACTTTTGAAAATAAATACCAATTATGTCTTCACTTTTGTTTCCAACCACCAGAAAGTTGGTAAAGCAACATAACACACAATAGTATTAATACCATACTTCAATATATATATACGGGTGGCATTACTTCACGTGATAAGTCTGTTATGACATTGTTTAAGATTACATATTCTACGCTCGGTAATTGGAGATCCAAATCTCTTCGAAATGTCATCCCCATAACCCTCATGGCGTTCTCCCGGAAGGTATAAATTTTGTGTGTGTCCTAATATATTCTCCTCGCCTTAGAGCCCGCAGCATTAATCTAGTTCCTTGGACGTATGATTGTGTGTTTTGGGCCTAAATATAATAATATGGGTGGGGGTACCTCATCTATTCACGAAGGCGTTAATGGAAGTTTTCTTTGTAAAAAAGAGGTTTTACGATTAATAATAAATATTACGACTCTTTCTTTCTGACGCGTGCAATTTTGTGTGGCCTCACCCGACCAATATAGAGTTTTCAATAATAGGGGAGCTTTTGCGAGGGCGATGGGTTTCCGTGAATCACACCCACAAACAGGGTCGACAAATATCGCGTCGCAGACTGAATAGTACGGGAATATGACTGCTTAGTCTTGATTTCGGCGGTAGTTGATTGAAGAGGTCCTGAATAACTTTCTTGCAGACAGCAGATATCATGTTCGGACCACGGATAACGGTGGGAAAGGTTGTGGAGAGAGAGAGACCAATTTGCGGGAGAAAAGACTGAAGCCAGATCACCGGTATGGTGAGGGGCGGATTTTTAGGGCGATAATAACATGGATATATAGGTTAGTGAGAAGATGATATAGTAAGTCTCACGGGACCATAATTATGATCAGGAGAAAATATGGTAAATTTTATGGTTAAAGGGATAATATATACCATTCCGGTTCACCTTATAGAAAAGTCATAGTATGAACCTTCAATGTCATGCCAAAGATATTGGATTTGGCCCTTAAAGACAGATTTATGATGGTGTTGTGGTCGTGACTACTTTAACAATGTGAGGAGGTTCTCGTTTTACAAAGATCTAAATGAGTGACAATTTGATGTTATGGAACGTTATTGGTAAGTTATGGTAGGTCTACTTTCAACCAAAAATCTATTTACTTGTCTCACAAATATACTTCTGGATCGATAACTCATATGTCAAGGTGGTTCATGCCTTGTGCGTATGACCATTAAGGTGTGGGAATTTTTTTGGAGAAAAATGAGCAGGTCACCGAAACTTTTAGGGCGAAAAAATGTATTATTACTTACGAAAAACGGACGCATCTGCACAATTTTCGGAGTTGGTTGGCCTTCTCAAGAATTGATGAATTATGTTTGTGGTATGGTGGGAGAATTCTAAAAACGTTTTTTTTAAAGTGATCAACGCCACGGGGCGAAGAAAGAAAATTACCCCACGGTCCCAAGCCTTAGATCATATTATAGGTGGGATGTATATTTTTACTTGGTCCTTCTGTGAGCGAGACTAACACGTGACATAATAAGTTTGATGACATCATCTTGTTATGAACGTGCTATCTTACATACGTCATAATAAAATGCGTGTTGTTGGGCCGAAATGCTTGCATGTGGAGTTCGAGTCCCCGAATCACCCATTAAGGAATTTTGTGAGTTATATGATTGGGGGTGATCGCCATGGAGCCCAAGGATTTAAAAAATGAAGTCGGGGGCATTCTTCGTGAAACAGGTGTTTCTTGGACTTGTAAGTAAAACGTGATGTATTAAATCATCATCACACACAGTACAGTGTGTCCCCTGGTCCACAAAACCACATTTTTTCTTCATGCAACAAAATAGCCGAGAATTTTTGACCGGGTAGCGGTTCAGTATGTAATTCATACTTGCACATTGATAAACCAATACGCCCTATATGAATTATAAAGGGCCCAAAAGTCGCGGGCAAAAGAAGAGAGTCGCAGTATAGGGGAACTTTCGAATGTCTCCACATAGGAAAGAAAAAAGACAAAGGAACTGTCACAAACTGCGCTACAGAAACTAACGCACAAGCTAGTTACGCATTTTGATTATTTTGGACCTCACGAACTCGTCTAAGGAATATTATCATGTGCATGCCATACAACAAACCCTAAAAGGTGTGTTGTGATGAAATTACATAGTGGCAAATCGCATAAGCCGGAGACCAGTCTCCGGGGATTCGAATTGTTGTGCGTGTGCGGAATAGCGAAATACTGGATATGGTCTATCATTGAGAGTTATATAAGGTGCTACGGGAGAACTATTTTTTGAAAAGGAAAAAGAAAATGGACGGGGATTTTTTTTGTCCCATAAATGATGTTCTTAGTGGTAGTGACTCAATAGTTATTGATTACCGCAAAGACTCAAATTTTTTGCCTCCAAAAAGATCCATGGCGGATATGGGGGACTTGTGTGTAGTCGCGATGAAGTAAAAGAGGACGAGAGAGCAGCTCGTCCCTGTAGTGATCAACAGTAGGCAAGTACTCTTCTTTTTGAAGAAGTGAGTCCTTGGATTCATTAGGCGAAAGTCGAAACTCTTGAGGATGGAAGTCATCGTTGCATAACACTCACCTTGTTAGAGGGCAAGGAGACCCTCATATGGAAAAAAATTAAGTATTAAGGTCACTAACCCGCTGGCATGGTTTTGTGGCGAAAGGCACGATAAATAATACGATAGACTAATAAGGTACGATTCTATCGGGAAAAAAATGGAGGTCTACGAAGAAAATAAATTTCGAAAAATTTACCATTACCGAAAATTTTCAGTGGATTCATAACAGTGATCATATGTCGAACCCAAGCAGGCCGAAAGTCATAAAGGAGAGCCCTCTCATATACTTTGATTAATGTCCATACAGGAAAGGTTTTCTCAGTCTCTTGTTTACAACGCCCACAAGAAGGGAAGGACGAGAAGGAACGTGCAAGAACGCTCGTAGAGATAGGCTCCCACATCTCTTCCCAATTCATGCGTGGTATTTTGACCGCACCGAGTAAACTTCTTCGTGAATAATATGGTCTGCCTCTATAACCCTTTTCAAATGGAAGGTTTGTGAAATGAGATTACATTCGGAAGGAAAAATTCCGAATCCGTGTCACGAAATGACTTATAATGTCTATTCGTTTTTGGGGGTGTGAAAATAAACAGGATATTCATCGATGCACCCGAAACGATCTTGCTAGGAGGTTTTTTAACTTTTCGGAAGAAAAGGACGTAATTGATAAAACATTTTTTGCTTATGTGTTTGAAATAATAAAAGTGAAGTTATGGATGGAACCTTCCCAGTGCTGTATAACTAAATGTGCCCCGGCAACCAAATAATATCTGTATTCCCATTAAGAGGAACTTTACGAGTGCGCGAGTAAAGAGAAAGCGACAAAAGCGTCCAAAAGGCGTCTGGGTAGGACGACAGTACGCTCAGGTATGTTGCCGGCCGAACCAATCTTGCGAATCAGGAAAGGTCCACAGACCCTTTTAATGGAAATGCTAAGGATGATTCTTTGGGTTGCCAAAGACTGAATCAGGCATGCTGGTCAACTCCTGGCCGGTGGCGTCAAGGTGGGGTTTTTCAGCGCATTGTTTCTACGGGTGCAACTTAAAGCCAGGATCCATGGTTGAGTGTCATCTAACCCAGAAAATGATATCGTCTGACCGAATTTTAAATATTAAATCGATATAATATATACCATCCGGATTTAACAATTATGTTCGAGTGATATGGATGATACCCATAGTCAATACTTTTTGCAAGGCCCCAAGAGAGTTCTTATGTGTGTTACTTTGTGAAGAATCCGGTGTGTGATAATAGATAATAAATTAGCGAGCAAAACGCTGTGAGGAGGTCGTAGTAGGCGGCTGGATAGGTTTGGAGTGCGAAACTGGTGAAGTTAGACTCAATCCCTCCATTTATCCTCTTATACTCCTGACCTAAAGTAAGGAAGGGTTATTTTCTAGTTGAGTGGTTGAGAGAATTAATTTGGTCAAGAACGAGGAGCCGCTTAGAGGGTTTCTGAGAGTCTTCCTATTCCATTACCATGTGACAGTGCGGGAGGAAAAAAGGTGGGATGGAGAAAAACTCCATCATGCTTGATAAAAGGGCGTCGTCGTAAACTAGTTTATCAGGAATTAATGAGGAAATTATTCTGGCGATAATTTTATTCTTATGTTTGGCTTTTTATGCATGGTATGCATACATGATAGCTCACTCCGGAAGGGGCCCAATTTGGCTAAAGGCCAGAATAAACCATATGGTGGGGTAACCCGTATTTACTTGGTCCGATTAAAAACCAAAAGCGACCAAACCAACCGTGTTCGAAATCACGCACACATAGTGATAGCGATTTTATGGTTTGCTTCGGATTCATATTCCGATGGGCTGAAGGGCCCTCTATTTGAGGGGGAGCTCTATCCGCGATCAATACCCTCAAGATGTGGAGGAAATTGTGTGGGAAAAACGCAGTTTAATGGGTTTAGCTGTAAGGCCAAAGCTTTTCGTTTATTTAATATGGATAAGAAAAGAACAGTGGACCATGTATCCTAGGCTGTCACGAAATTATCCATGTATTGAATATCTCTCCCGTATTCTGTTCTTCTTGATCCAAATATTTCCTATTCGGGGAAAGAACTGGGTTGGGTCGCGATATTCTTTCTTGGTTAACTTTGCTGATTGGTTCCTAAATATGATAATCGTGATTCATGATAGGATATCCTCTCAAACCCTATATTTGTGGCAAACACTCGAAAAAGAGGGTGCTAAATAATGGGATCCGTGGGACTTCGAAAATGCCGTTGAAAGATATTAGAACGACGAGAAAAACTCAAGATCGACCAATCCTCCGTCGTAAGAGGAGGGTCACTTACGTTCGATATATTTCGAGTTGGCAAAGCATTTACTCTTGAAAGGATGTTCACCCCACTTAACCCTTCAGGTCCGTGACGAAGAAAGAGATCCAGTTGGGCGCCCAATAAATTATTGTAGCTGTTATGTGCTCTCCAACTGAACGGTGCTTTGCTTTACAACACGGTTATGTTTTCGAAAGACACAAAAGTCCACACATAATGATTCTTTTGCCTGTTTCCACTCCAGATCTGTGCCTTGGATATTATATCTTCTTCCTATCTATTTATGAATAGGCTAATCGACAAAAATGATCGAACAACTTTGTGAAGAATTTTCTGAGACATCAACCTGATTTTGGACTTGTGATGTGCTAATTCCATTTCATCGGCCCAGATCAAAAGGCCTTTTTGGGATTGGACCATGACTCGATTTTTCCCAGAACCAGTTATTTCTCTTCCACCCACCCTTAGGATGATAGTGGCCTGTTATGGAGCCCGAAGGCTCACCACCATAGTTTTCTGTCCTCAAATCTACGATGCAGTATACCCTGGCCGGTCTACTTAGTCTGTTGTCGGCAGCGTGGATATGTGTGGATTCCTTGGTGAGTGTTCTCGGCGTGTGGTCTCAAGAGTCCAGATATCTGACTGTCTTTGCAGTGGATATCTGAATCACTTTATTATTGCCTACAGGATGTCTCAGTATACGATATTGTATCATTCCTTGAAACCATGAGGAACTGAAAAACGGACCGGTTATTTACCGAAAATATTTCCAAGAATCATTTTTGGTGATTTATTATCCATGTTTTTTTTTTGCAAAAAACACGTTCGGTGACCCTTCAGGCCTCAGCGATATTCCCAAAATCTTTCCCACACCTTAAGGTGACGAGGGGGAATAACGATAGTATGAAACCTCACGCGTAACGTATTTAGCCCACCAACCAAAGTGAGATGAGGTAGTGCACTAGTGCCTCCACGAGCAATTTTGGAACCTTTTGTTGGTGTATCGTTCGGGGCGGCCTGGTATACACATAATATTGTATCCACCTATAATTGGTCTCTTGTTGGAGCCACTCACAAATGTTCAGGCCTAAATGTAATCATATGGATATCCATTAATGAACAACTTGAATTTAAAATAATTGACATTTCCGAAATGTTTTCATAGACTTCATTTATCTTGATGATAACCACGTTTTTCGCCTAAATGACGTTCGGTGACATACCATCTCGATTTCGGGCCCAGATGACCTTTTTTATTTTCTCACCTCCGCCTCTACATTATGCCTGAGGTGTCCTGTATTGTGGGGGAGGTGCCCAACTTCCCCAGGCAGGATTTCCTGGTGCCCGTCCGGGGCAGTTCTAAAGTCGAATCGTAGTTTACCTCTTCACGAGCCGACTATTCAGCTCGTTTCGCGGTTTTACATTATCACGAGAACTCAACAAAGTCACCCACAATGAACTAAACTTATCGTGATCCCGCATTATATTGTGCTTGTGGAGTTTAAAGAAACAAAATAATAACCCTTTTGGTATGAATCCTATTGGAAAAAATTTAGGCATTTTCGGCCGAGCTCTACCGAAATTTTCCACATACCTATATTTACGGTGAGTGCGCCTATTAAATCAACAAGACTTGATGCTCCTTCGCTTCCTGAAGCCGCAGAGTAATCAGTGGTTCCCTCGGTCATAAAAAATATTTCTCTTACACCACTTTGATAGGTTGATGGATATTTGTATACGTTTCTACCAAGTTTCATGTCCCTAAATGCGGCCAAGCGGGTTATTGCCTGCGGTACGGGGATGGCATTTTGACGCTCCCTGTTTGTGTCTAGTTGTGCTTCTGTTCGACGGTCTCAAACCGGAGAAGATAGTACTCCAATATGAATAGATTTTTTTGAATCCACTAAATGTTGCTAGTTATTATATGAACCCAAAGAAATTGAATTCGTTTCAAGTTCTCGTTAGGTTCTCAGTTTATACCCGGTGAATGCCCGGTTAAATGAGTTCACGTGTGTGCCACAAAAAACGGGGACTTTCTGTTACGACGGCGAAGGTTTTGCCCCACGATATCTCCCCGCACACTATATGATCGATAGTAAATGAAGGGTGGACTGGCCTTACTACCCCTATGTTGCTTGTTGCTTAACTCAGACCATCAATATCGCTTGGAGCGCTACTGCAAACATACATACACTGCGTGCTTACTGCGTTTCCTTGTCTGTATATTAATTAGCTCGTTCGACGGTGACATAATTTAAAACAGTCAGCAAACCCCTCTGTCATACTGTACCTCCTTTTGCCAGCATTAACTAAATTAGGCATTGAGATATATTCCTGTGTAATACTAATAGTAATTGTAGTTATGATGTACATGGAAAAATCATTTCTGCAATGTTATCACCAAGGAATTTCTATTAAAAAACCTTCATTTTTGTAGATTAAAGAAGTGATGATCGTACTTTTTGCCCTAAAAATTGACGGGATCACCCACCTCGGTTTCTCACAAAATTTCTCTGACACTTTAAGGGTTATGGGGTTGATCTATCAACAAGTTTCATCCACCAATACCAGTTGTGTGCCTTCGACCGAACATTTTCGACATTTTTTCGGTTCTGCGTTCACGGATTCCAAAAATAACTATATATTTTGAACCCAAATTTGCTTTGACTTTGCTCTTTAAATAGATCCATTTGATTCATATATTGATCTTCCTCATGTCCGAAAACAAATATAAATTAAGAGAACGAAGTGATATTCTACCCAAAAACTATCGTTTTTTGAATAAACTTCATTTAATATGTGATATTTGTTTTACTAACCACATTATCTCGACGTTGCTATTCCCAAAAAGAATGACGTGTGGATGATCTCTGTGCTGGGCTTTTGCCCAGAATTTCTCCCCACACTTAAGGGATGAATCAGGCAAGGCCGGATTCTTTATGGTGGCGTCCAGCAAGGTGGTTGCGGGCGCGCCAATGTCGCCTACCATACCAACAACAAGAGCGTAAGGTAGTTTAGTCTTCTTCCCTTTACAAGCTCTTTGGTTTCTTTTCTATACTGTTTATTGGATCTTTGATGCTCTAACAATTCTCGCTAGATAATCAAAAACAACTACTCCCTTGCTCAGTATTACCCATATGAACTCTTTATGAAGCAAAAACCTCCATCGACTATAGGGTTTGAAGAAACTAGGAATCAAATAATAAGCTAAATTATCCACATAGATTTCTTTAAATCCCTGACGATTTCTGACACACGGTTTTATATAACCAAAAAAATATAAAAAAACTTATCGAGTATTATGTAAAATCATTAGTTTTTATTAAAGAAACCAATTTGAAAGATTTATCGTGTTAGGTGATTAAGAAGATTTACTAAATACTTGTAAAACGTAGTATATAAAATATAGATGAATTTTATTTATATGTTATTTTTGAATTTATGATATTAGAATAAGAGAATTAATGAAAATGGAAAGTTATGTTAAAGACAATAATTAAAATTCTGCGTTCAAAACATTGATGAGGTTTTTTTTCTTCCTCTATTTTCGTGTAAGAGATGCTCCAAGTTTCAGTAACTAAATTAACACTGACCAAAGAAAGAGAGAGATTAGAATGGTCAATTGGAATATAGAATTGAAGGTAAAGTACAAAGGAGTGACTGTTGTTATACATTCGAGATCCCAATGCAATAAATTGAAGAGCTTATTACATTACATGCACATATGTAACAACTTATATGCCACGAATAATCAGAAACAATCACTAGGGATGTTTTTATAATTGAGCATCCCCCAATCCCCCCACGGCCTCCCCACTTCGCTCTGTAAAGCATAGTTTCACGTTATGTTATAGCTCGATGGGTTGGAATCTTCTAAAGTTTTATTAAAACTCTACAAGGTTAAATAATAAGGACGATCAATACAGATGCAACTTCGTATCATCAAATTAAATTTTATTACTTCGTATATTCATATCACCGGTTATTGCTCACAAGTTTCTATGTAATTCTTGGCAAAATCATGTTGCTATTAATGATATCTAGTTCTCACAAGTCACAAGTATGTACAGTTTAATGATACAACGCAAATTGCAAAAATAACATACTTTGTACAACATGTTAGGCCATAATGGTATATGCAAAAACTCATAGATACGGATTGTTATATAGTTAGGCCCTAGGACAACTTATATCAATACACAAACAAGAAGGAAATCGCAAAATGACAAATCAAAGTAGTTTAAAATCATTATTGACCGAGTTGATCATCACTAAAGGTCATGAAGATCATGCTCTTTTCAACTTATTTTTTACCGCGTTTGTTTAATTAAATTCCGTTCGAGATCTCATAGTAATAAAGAACAAGGAACCATCACGAGAACAGAAGTCCCAAGTAAAGTAGCTATTGGATCCTAAGTGGCGAATCAATATTGCAAAGTACAATATCCAATAAATTACATAATGTCACAAGGAATTGAGCAAAGATTAGATTAGAAAAGAACAAATAAATAATACAAGGAAATTCAAGGATTTACATTTTGT
>SNQN01002406.1:2192-31148 GCA_008642245.1 Bassia scoparia | reverse complement strand
TTTTCACTATTATTGTTAAATTGAACTCAAAACAAACTGGTGAATGTGACAAGTAAGAATTCAAAAAATGAGTTGAGAAATCTTTCACCCCATTTTCATTATCTTCTTCGGCAGGCACCATACCCTGCATTTTATTTTGTCTATTCGTTTGGAATAATATACTTGTACCACTTCTGCTCCTGATCTGATTTCAATATTACTTTGCTCATTTAGTTTGTTCTTTTCGCCTATTACTTTAGAATAAATTTGAGGATTTTTTGCAAACAAACACCACATGAAAGTGGACTTTTGAAAACAATTACTTCATTTTTTAAAATTGTAAAGAACTACCACATAAAAACAATTTCTTTATATTGCATTACTACTTTAAGGCTTTAAYGCATGTAAGAGTCAATACGCTCGGTAATTGGAGACCAAACTCTTCGAAATGTCATCCCCCATAACCCTCATGGCGTGGGAGAAATTTTGGGCAAAACTGAGCCAAATTATCGAGGCGTTGTTTTTTGGGCAAAAAATATAGGTTATACATCACGAAATTGAAGTTTTCGAAAAWTTTTCGAAAAAATTACCGATTTTTTTCCGTGCCAATTTTGGCCCCCAAAAGAGTCTGTATGGGGGACTTTCGAGTCCGTGAAAGAAAAGGCGACAAAACGTCGAGACGATAGTAGGAAGCAGTGCACTCAGTATTTGGGGCCGAAACTCTTGGAGGATTCATCCCACATAACGATGAAGGTGTGGGAGAAATTTTGGGAAAAACTGAGCCAGATCACCGGGGGGGCGTTTTTGGGCGAAAAACATGGATATATGTTATGAAAATGAGGTCTCCGGAAAATTTTCGAAAAAATTGTAAATTWTTTTTACCATGGGTTCATATGATCATATATGAACCCAAGTCAAATTTGGGCCCTAAAACAATTTATATGGGGGGACTTTCGAGTTCGTTAAAGAAAAAGTGACAAGATGTAGAAACGTTTGTAGGAGGCACTACGCTCAAAATTTTGGGACGAAACTCATCAAGGGTCAGCCTGCATGACCATTAAGGTGTGGGAATTTTTTTGAGGAAAATGAGCAGGTCACCGAAACGTTGTTTTGGGCGAAAAAATGTATTATACATTACGAAAAACGGACATCTGCACAATTTTCGGTAAAATTGTTGAATTTTTTTATTGGAATCAAATGATCAACCCACGCAAAATTAAGGGTCCATAAGAGTCCATATGGGGGAATTTTGAGTCCTCGAGCGAGAAACCGACAAAAAGTTGAAACACTTGTAGAAGGCATTACACGCGGTATTTGGGGGCCGAAACTTGCATGTGATTCATCCCCCATCACCCATAAGGTGTGGAGGAAATATTGGGGTAAAATGAGTCGGATCTTCGAAACGTGTTTTTATGGRTGAAAAACGTGGATTATAAATCACAAAAATAAGGTCTCTGGAAAATTTTCATAAAAATAGCCGAAATTTTTACCGTGGGTTCATATGATCATATGAAGAACCAAAGCCAAATTAGAGTGCCAAAAGAGTCCATATAGGGGACTTTCGAGCCCGTGAAAGAAAAATAGACAAAACGTCAAAACGCTCGTAAGAGGCAGTACGCTTGATATTTGGGACCCAAACTTCTTGAAATGTCTCCTCCATAACCTAAAGGTGTGGGTAATTCTGGGCAAAAACCAAGCCGGACACGAGGGATTCGATTTTTTGGGCAAATACGTGGATACATCATGAAAATAGGTCTACGGAAATTTTGAAAAAAAAAATGAGGATTTTTTTTTCCCATGAGTTCATATGATCATATGATGAACCCAGCCAATTTTTTGCCGCCAAAAGAATCCATATGGACTATTGAGTCCATGAAATAAAAAAACCGAACGGCATCGTAGGAGGCAGTACGCTCGAATTTGGGTCGAAACTCTTGAGGAGTCATCCCTCATAAACCACTACGAGAGGGACAAAATTCTGGAAAAAATAAGTTTGGTCACTAAGGCATTGTTATTTGGGCGAAAAAAGTGGATTAACATCACGAAAATGAGGTCTACGGAAAAATATCGTAAAAATTACCGAAAATTTTACAGTGGATTCATATGATCATATGTCGACCCAAGCGAAAATTTGCCCAAATGATTCCATACAGGGTTTTTCCAGTCCGTTAAAGAAAAAAAAGACAAAACGTCAAAACGCTCGTAAGAGATAGTACACCGGCTATTTTGGCCGAAACTCTCGGAAAAGTCATCCTCCATAACCTCAAGGTGTGGGAGAAATTCAAGGAAAAAACCGATCCGTGTCACCAAGGCATCGTTTTTGGTGAAAAACAGGGATTATATCATGAAAACGAAGATTCTAAAAAACTTTCGGAAAAAAACTATTGAAAATTTTGCTATGGATTTATGTGATCATATGATGAACCCAAACTAAAATTTGGGCACCAAACAGACCAAATAGGGAAATTACGAGTCCAGTAAAGAGAAAGCGACAAACGTCAAAGGCTTCGTAGACGACAATACGCTCAGTATTTGGCCGAAAATCTTGAAGGAGAAATCCACCATAACCCTTATGGTGTAGGAGTTTCTTGGCAAAACTGAGCCTGGTCACCGCAGCATTTTTTCGGGGTGAAAAGCATGGATTATATTTATGTATCACAAAATGAGGTCTATGAATTTTTTAAAAAAAATATTATCGATAATTATTACCATGGGTACATATTTATATGATGAACCCAAGTCAAATTTGAGCCCCAAAAGAGTCTGTATGGGTAGGACTTTGAAGTCCGTCTGAAAAAAAAGCGACAAAACGCTCGTAGGAGGTAGTACGCTGGATATTTGGAGTCGAAACTGGTGGAGGACTCATCCCCCATATCCCTTAAGGTGTGAGAGAAATTATTGGTAAAACAGAGCCTAGTTTCTGAGACGCGTTTTTTGGGCGAAAAAAGTGGATTATACATCACGAAAAGGAGGTCTTCGTAACATTTTCGGAAAAATTATCGAAAATTTTACTATGGGTTTATATGATCATATGATGTACCCAAGCCCAATTTGGGCTAAAACAGAATCCATATGGGGAATTTTCTGGTCCGTTAAAAAAAAGCGACAAAACGTCGAAACACACGTAGGAAGCGATAGGCTCGATATTTGGGGCTGAAACTCTTRGAGGAGTCATCCCTCATACCCTCAAGTTGTGGGAGAAATTTTGGGGAAAAAAGAGTTGGGTTACTGAGGTTTCGTTTTTAATGTGAAAAACGTGGACTGTACATCACGAAAATGAGGTCTCTGAAAAATTTTCGAAAAAATTGTCGAATTTTTGTTTTCTGTTGGTTTATATGATAATATGATGAACCTAAACCATATTTGGGCACCAAAAGAGTCTATATGGGGGGACTTCCGAGCTCGTGAAAGATAAAACGACAAAACGTCGTCGAAACACTCGAAGGAGGCACTACGTTCGATATTTCATGCCAAAACTCTTGAAGGAGTCATCCCCCATAGGCCATAACCCTCAAGGTGTGGGAGAAAGTTGGGCCCCAAAAAATGAGTGTAGTGCCTCCAACGAACGTTTTGTCGGTTTGTTGTTCGAAGACACAAAAGTCCACCATATGAATTCTTTTGAGTTCCAAATTTGGCTTGGATTTATGAAATGATCATATGAATTTATGCAAAAAAATCAACAACTTTTGTAAGAATTTTCTGGAGACATCATTTTCGTGATGTCTAATCCATGTTTTTCGCCCAGAAAAGACTCTTTGGTGACCTGACTCGATTTTTCCCAGAATATCTCCCACACCTTAAGGATRATGGTGGATGACTCCTCAACAAGTTTTGGCCTCAAATTTCGAGCATAACGCCTTCTACTAGCGTTTCGACGTATTGTGGATTTGTTGTTTGTGGACTCAAGAGTCCAGGATATGGACTTTTTTGAGTCCCAAATTTTGCTCGGATTCTTCATATGATGATCATATGAAACCATGGGAAAAACCCGGTTATTTACCCGAAAATATTTCCAAGAAATCATTTTGGTGATTTATTATCCATGTTTTTTTTTACTAAAAAACGACGTTTCGGTGACCCTTAGCTCAGCGATTTCCCCAAAATCTTTCCCACACCTTAAGGGTGACGATGGATGATAGTATGAAACCTCAGAAAGTATTGCCCCCAAATAATGAGCGTAGTGCACTAGTGCCTCCAACGAGCATTTTGGACCTTTTGTTGGTGTATCGTTCGCGAACACAAAATTCCACCATATGGTCTCTTTTTAGCCCCAAATTTCGGCCTAAATTCATCATATGATCATATGAACTGATTAAAATAATTTGACAATTTTTCCGAAATTTTTTCATAGACTTCATTTTCTTGATGGATAATCCACGTTTTTGCCTAAAAAATGACGTTTCGGTGACCCGACTCGATTTCGCCCAGAATTTTCATGCACCTTAATAGTGATGGTGCGTGGATGACCATTCGGCAATTTTCGGCCCGTAATATCGAMCGTAGTGCCTCCTACGAGCGTTTCAMCGTTTCGTCGGTTTTTCTTTCACGGACTCAAAAGTCCCCCACATGAACTCTTTCGATCCCCAAATTTGGCTTGGATTTGACATATAATCACATGAACCTATGGAAAAAATTTAGGCAATTTTTGCGAAAATTTTCCACATACCTCATTTACGTGATGTTTAATCAACAAAATGAYGTTTCGTTGACCCGACATGGTTTCGTCAAAAAATTTTCCACACACCTTAAGGTTGATGGGATATGAGTTCTCAACAAGTTTCGGCCCCAAACGCCGAGCGTATTGCCTACTACGAGCATTTTGACTTTTTGTCAGTTTGTCGTTCACGGTCTCAAAAGTCTCCATATGAAATGTTTTGAACACTAAATTTGGCTTGGATTTATTATATGAACCCAAAGAAAAAATTTCGTCAATTTCTCGTAAAGCTCATTTTCGTGATGCRTAATTCACGTTTTTGGCCCAAAAAACGACGTTTCTTTGACACGGCAAGGTTTTGCCCAAAATTTCTCCCGCACCTTAAGGGTAATGAGGGATGACTCCTTAGTAAGTTTCGACCTCAAATACTGAGCGTAATGCCTCATACAGGTGCTTCGACRTTTTGTCGATTTAGCGTTCGCGGACTAAAAAGTCCCCCATATGTACTCTTTTGAGCTTCAAATTTGGCTTGGATTTATCATATGATGATTATATGTACCATGGGAAAAAATTCTGCAATTTTTMYGGAAATTTTCCTTAAACCTCATTTTTGTGATTAAAAATATACGCTTTTTGCCCTAAAAATGACGGGTATCACCCACCTCGGTTTCTCACAAAATTTCTCTGACACTTTAAGGGTTATGGGGGTTGACTACTCAACAAGTTTCATCCACAAATACCAGTGTAGTGCCTTCGACGAACATTTCGACATTTTTTCGGTCTGTCGTTCACGGACTCAAAAATGAACTATATATTTTGAACCCCAAATTTGGCTTTGACTTATAATATGATCATATGAACCCATGGAAAAAAATTGGCAATTTATTCTAAAWTTTTTTGAAAACTTCATTTTATTGATGTATAAAATCCACGTTTTTTCCCAAAAAAGACGTTTTGGTGACTCGTGTTGGTTTTGCCCAGAATTTCTCCCACACCTTAAGGGTGATGATGGGTGACTGCTCAGCAAGTTTCGGCCCCAAATACCAAGCGTAGTGTCTCCTACAAGTGTTTCAACGTTTTGTCATTCGCAGATTCAAAAGTTCCCATATGGACTCTTTTGAGCCCCATATTGGGTTTGGAATCATTATATCACTAGATTTATTCCCGTGCGATGCAYGGTTTTATTCATTAAATTTATTTGTAAAACTTGTTTAAAATGAAGATTTCTTTAGGAGAAAATACTTGTAAAACGTGAAAATGTGGATTTTTTTTTTTTTATTTTTGATAGATAGATAAGAGATATGAAGGAGTTATGTTAAAGACATTAATTAAATTCTTGTCAACCAATTGAATACTCCGTAATACAAAAAAAAAATGATGTATTGTTTTGTTAATAATTTATACACAATGTCACAAACTAATTTTTTCCTTTGAGAGTGGAGGATAGCTCAAGTGGTTTAAGCTTCYTCCAATTCCAGGAGATCTTAGATCCTAGGATCGATTCTCTTTTCCGCCCTCGTGGCTCTCTTAACACCAAAAAACAAAARCATAAAATTCTTTTTATAAATATCTTTTGTTTATCACATAAAAAATGATGTAAGATAGTCACAATAATTGATGATAAATAAATGTATAGAAGTAGTCTATTTTCAATGTAATTTGGGAGAAAAATTATAAGCTAATTAAGGGTTGTTGTTTTAAGAGTAGGTAATTGTTAAATCACATTTATTAGTTTATATGCATTAATTTATTTATTTAATTTTTTATGCAATCATTAATTAATAGGATTTGGGAGGGAAAAATAAGGAGTTGGGGATTGCTTTAGTATAAATAAATTATTAGATTAGATGATATGGACTTGTTTAGGCTCCAAATTTGCCGAGYGTAGTGTCTCCTACGAGCGTTTYAACGGATTATAGTTTGTGGCCTCAAAAGTCCTCCATATGGACTCGTTTTGGCTCCAAATTTGCCGGACGAAAAAATGTGTTAGGGGCCACTACAATTCCCACTAGTGATGGCAATGGATCGGATCCGAGTAGGGTCCTCTAGGATTCAGACCCAGATCCTTTTTTTGGATAGGATCCCGATCCTACCCGGATATCCTACGGATCCGAGTCCTAAATGGATTCTTTCTTAATATTTTACTTCAATCGAAAAACAACAAATGTTGAACCAAATTTTAATTAAAAAAACCTAAAACAACATATATCTTCCTCACGTCTCCCATTATTCKTGAGTGTACAAGCAATCATACAGGATTAAAGATTTAACGTACGATAAAAACAAAGTTTCAAAGACACATATACTTTTATTTAGAGTATAATTAGTTTTGGGTCGAACTATCAAAAGGATTAGTACATTATTTAGTAGCATTACTATTATCCAACATATTTATATTATTTWAAAAAAAATGGGTAAATAGATCTGAATCAGGGTCCTAAATTTTAGRATTCAAATCCGTCAAAAATGAATCTAGATCCTGGAATCCGGACAAAGTCTTTTATCCACTGCCATCTCTAATCCCCATTAGTGTTAGGCATTATCAATTACTCGTGTTATTTGCGCCACTAATCATTCTAGCATCAACAAATCAACCACATTATATATCATCAAACGTCATAGGGTTTGTAGTGCAGCAGTGGCAGTCTCCTTCACATTGAAGATCAAAGCTATTACGTGTCGCATGCTTACTACAACTTTAGTTGATGCACCAAATTATATGAGTCATGTGATCAAACTTCGAAAGTTATTGCTTCGAGTACGTGACAACATTCTGTTTACAATTGTTCATTATTTAACTGCTTTTGTTTTTTATTTAGGCCAGCTCTAGAACCAGCTACTTGCTTAATCACATTTTGAGTAACATAAGATCACACATATTGCCAAGACAACTTGCCATAAGAGAAAGTCTAACACATCAAATTGCTAGTCATGCAAACGAAATTAATTTGGAGCTCGTTGTGATGGATTTATTGCCATTAACAGAGTATCATACATTACAAAACGAATCATTAACARAGTATCATAAATTCGACTTAWCAATGTTAACATATTTATAAGTTTTATAGAATGAAAATCGTCACCGGCTGATCGACCAATGAACGTAAGACAGAGGAGGGATTTTGTTGTGCAATAAACCACTAGTAAACCAAACTTTATAGCATTTGGGCAATTACTTAATTTCAAATTCAAGTGAGGAGTAGTTGCCTCCTCTTCTCGTGTTTTGTCTTGGCATATGCGGCGTCTTTTAGCCAAAAAAAATGAAAACATATCCTGAAAAATGTGTAGCATGACTTTGATAAATACAGTCCTTTAATGATGGCAACCACATGCTTAGTACAAGACAACCACATTAAGAGATTCTGCTTCATATTAGCCAGTTATTATACAATTTATTGCCACTATTAGATGAGTTGTATCAGAAACAAGGAGCATTAAGAACTACATTAGGTTAACATAACAATATTCAAGACTTTGACCAGTGATAGTATATAGTACACACAGCTAGTTAGGCCAGACATCTAATACTATCGAGTTTTGTGAGGGGAAGATTAGTTTTATGAATTCACTGTCATGTACGTCCTACACGAATCCATAACTAATTAGATACCTAATTAGTTAGATGTTTAGTGTTTTTCTTTTCTTATTTATGCAAGAAGATTGAAAGTGCCACATATTGTTGATAAAATTTGTTAGCTTCTTGATCATTTTGATAAAGAGATTACTTTTATGTTGGTTAACCATGACAATTTATTTTATTTTTTTTTAAAAAAAACAATAAAGACTTCATTGGGTTCATCTATCTATGCTACCTCGAACGCGGTGAATTTGACCACACTGGAATCAATAGATACATAACACATCTATAAACTCGATTGTGCAGTCTGTTTTTATTACAAGATTAGTGAAATATGTAATGTATAATTACGGCTTCAAAATCTGGAACCGACACCATATCGGTTAAAAATGCATTTCTCAAAATTTATTTCGTCAACTACAAAAAAGAATTGACATAACAAAGCTATAGCTATACATTGGACAACCACATTAGCTGGTGTCCAAAATGAATCTTATTCTCCTAAATTAATCCTCTTTGATAAATTAGCATCTCCTGAGGTGTGGAAGTTCTTGTTGTATGTATACATATGGTCAAATGAAATCTGGTTGCCCGGTTGAGGTCAAGCAACGGTGCCACATACGGCTATTTGGATCCACTAGCCGAGGGTATTTAATAACTTCAGGAATAGGAAAGTAGGCAAAATGTGTGTTACAAATGCCCACTGTGATTCCACTGAATCCTGCAAATGCTCCATGAACCTGCCAAAACCAGTTCACCCTCTTTAAGTCCCAACATTTGCAAACAAACACACCATTTTGAGTGGTTAAAAAACAATGAAACATAATCATTTCTGGAACTTAGTATGAGGTGCAACCTACATTAGGAATACACATCCTTGTATGCTTCTAATCTATCGGAAAATAAATAAATAATAACATGAAAGTCAATGCATAGGAGGTCAGAGTAAATCCGAGATTATGTGGTGTGGACTCTAGTGAAGGTTTTTCCTGGAAGATTAACCCTAACAGTTGGTACCTGCCAGGAAAGTTCCACGCATTTGCAGTCCTCAAAATCCTAAGTTCTCAACTAGAACAACGTAGCAGCTAACAGGTCTTTTGGTAAAGAAGTCATTAGATAGAATTCCAAATTGGATTATGGTCTTGAAAATCCCAAACTACATAGTATAAGAGTAGCTATTCACACATAAATTGGTTATTCAGTACCACACCGTCAATTAGAAAGATTAAAAACCCTAGGTTTAGTAGACATATATAATGGGGCAAAATGATAGGCATTGCAAGTTCGAATCCGTTTAAGCCATATTTCCCCATATCTCTGTACTTATTTCTATGACCCCCACCACAATGCTCTCTTCCTTATTACTTCCTCCGTTTATTATAATAACAAACATTTATTTTGAAGGAAAAATGGAAACWAATAATCTCACCTTTTGGATCTGCTCTCAATAATCCGACCTCAAGGTAATTAGAGAATAATCTCAACTTTAAAGGTGGTCTTCCCAAAATAATCCGAACTCTCATTTTTGCTGCTTTTGTTGATCCATTTCTGGCTTGTTTTATGTAARAAAATKAGAGTTCGGATTATTTTGGGAAGACCACCCTAAAAGTTGAGATTATTCTGTAATTACTTTGAGGTCGAATTATTGAAAGCGGACCACCTAAAGGTGGAATTATTAGTTTCCATTTTTCCTATTTTGAATGCATTTTAAGTGAGATTTAAAAGTATAAATGTGCACTATCATTTTAAGGCTACTAACCTATAACCCCATTTTGTTTGTATTAAAATTGTTTTCCCTAATTTGCTTGTTTGCACCCATAAATCTCTTCCTTGACATGAGTGCAAAAATATATTGTTGCCATTAAAAAGATAGAGGAAGTATGGCATTTGTTATCAGATTATAGGATAAAATGGAAGGATAGTTTTATTTATTAATTATGAATAACATGAGCAAATACAGATGAGACTAATAAAAAGTGACGGATTAAGAATGGGAAAGATGGTTGATACTAACTTCCTCTCCTCAAATTCTAAAGTTGCCCATAGTTTTGTAAAATCAAAAGACTAATGACTCTGGTCAACCTATAGTTACCCTTATGAAAATTTATATAAAGGGTCTGTTGTGTTCACCTTTTCTTTTACTTATTTTGTGAGAGAAAAATAATAAGTGTGTTCTTTTAACTTATTTTTTATTACCTGAACTTACCTAATTTTTTCTGAAAACAAGGTGAACAAAACAAACCCATATTTGGAAACGGTTAAATTTGTTCATTGTTCAACGCGTGGAACGCACACGCTAAAATTCTCTAATGCACTTCATCAATGGCATACATGTGTAAATATAATAATATATAATTCAATTGATGTACTTCAGAAGGAAAACATATTAAAACTGAAAATTAAACAAAGCATATAAATGAAATACATTGCCTTCAATCTGGGACAATCTCTACCCTCCCCCCTCTCCTTCTCTCACTTTTGAGCACCTATTTGTAGTCAAGTTACCACAGGGTTTGTGAGTCACATGCAGCAAAGCTTTAATACAATGTTCCGGATCACAATACAACAAGATCATATAAGGTTCCAGTTTTGCGTAAATTAATAGTTAAAAAATATCCCAATTCAATATCTGTTATCATCCGTTAAATTCCATTATAATTCAAGATATTGCAGACATGCCAGTGAAACAGAGCAAATATGCAGATAACAAGCAAGGAGCTTGTGCTGGACTGGAAAAGGAAGGAAGCTAAGAGAGGAGGGATAAGAGACTAAGGGAAGAGGGTGGTGGATATTGGTTCCAGGCAACAGATCTTTAGTGTAAGCACTAAGCATATTAAACTTTGAGCAATTACTCATTCTTGCTGTATCTTATTGAGCAAATTTCACAGCTGATTCAATCACGATAAGATCAAAAACCACAAGATTCCATAATTAACAAACACCCCGACCAAATGCCCATCCATAAAACCAACAAAAATGGGTGAATACAAAGCAGAAATGAAAACTTACAGCATTTTGCCCCAAAACAGTGCAAAGGATTCCATCAGAGGCATTTGCCCGGATTGCCCGAAGCATGTATGTAGGATCAATATATTTGACATCAGCTGGTGTCCCAAGCTCCTTAAAATATTTTTTTATCTGAGATATAAAAGAGTAAAGTGAAATTCAGCATCAAAAGATAGGAACAAGATCAAAATCATAGCACTTTGGAAATAATTATAGCCCATAAGAAAGTGAATTAATGAACCAAGTAAGCGACTTCAACACAAACAAATGACGCACAGATACTCACACACATGCGCACGAACACAAACAACGGGCTTGTGCCTCTGTGGAAGAAATACTAATTACTACTTACAAGAATTTTAATATGTTTACCACCCCCTCTAATACAACATTACAAATACAAAGGCATGAGATGCATATGTTACAAAGTAACTGCAACTAACATTTTCTAGAATATTTTTTACTCCGATATAAGTTTACTACTCTAATACATGTATTCAATACATCACCCTTCAAGAATTCTCACAAAAACCCAAGGTGTATGTGCAAAATTCAAATTCCAAAGAAGCTCATGCAGACTCTACTCTTCTCCATTAATCTATATCTTGTACTAAGATGACAGCAACTACTTCAGGGTTCTCTCCTAAAGCTGCTTCTTAAGCTATAGTCTGACTATCTACTCCTTATTAAGTAAACGCATTATAGATATAAATAAAAGGGTGCTTATAATTTGGCATTAAAAAATAATATGATTGTATTCGACGTTACAATTTTATGTTTATACTTCCTAAGTTAGCCAATCATGATTCAGGCGTTACATAGTTAAAAAGAAATTAGCAGCAAGACTCCTGAAGGACTTTCAGTGGAAAAAAAGAGAATGGAGAGTAGCAACACTAACCTCTTGTTGAAGATGCACTCCAATATCTCCGAAAACGGCGTTACCGGATGCATCGGTGGCATTAGTATTCTCAAGAAGATTCTGCATTTCACAAGTGGAAATTAGCAATGAGATGGGCTGAGGCTAGATTTCAGGCAACGTCTGCATTACTGAATAACCAAGTCTATTATTTCCTCCATTTCACATTAATTGTTAGTTTGTTACACTTTGTTTTCCATGGGCTTCTAGGCAATTTTTGAAGTGGAGAAAGATAGAGAGAAATAATAAGGGAACCCCATGTGGTTGGAGAGAGATAGAGAGAAATAAAGAAGACGTGTAACATTTATTGTGAAACTTCTTAAAATAGAAATAGTAACATTTAAAAGGAATCGAAGAAAACATATATTTTCTATAGCAAAACAACAAAGTGACAAACTAACAAAGGATAATTTATTTATAGTTTATCAATATACTAGTGCATGCGCAAGTTATAGGATATAAAAATTTGCAAAACTTGTTATTGGCTTGCAACATATGCATAATAGTTGAGCAATATCTTCATCGATGAAGGTTCTCACTTCACGCACCATTTTGATCCAACAAAGCAATAACCAGATCATTCTACAGCACTTGACAACTAATCAGGCATAACACAAGCAAACAAATCAACTATAAATATTAAATAGTCAATGTTTTACTGCTTTTCAGCACCTAACTGTGTTGCAGGAGCATTAGAACGTTTGACCACATTGTTTTTAAAGTTCATATGGGGGGCTTGAATTGGATTTTGAGATGTATACAACATGTTGGGGAAATTAGCAACTTTTCCTCAAACATTGTTCTTTGCATGATTTCAAGAGCTAGTTAAGTTTATTTAAATTCATGCTAATTGTTAGTAGTACCTAGTCGTATTTTGCTTCACTGTGTTTCCTAGATTAAACTCTTATGTATTACTGTTATTATTACATTTATTAAGGCCATGTGAAGAGTAGTTAAAGCTATGAATTTTTGTTGTTGTACTTCTTGGAGATCAAGGCATATCTTAGAATTACACTAGTATATTTTGCACGCCATGCGTGCATCTAAAAAAATATATAAATTTTTCGTATTTTTTTCTTATAATCCATACCAATATAATTCGTTGGGTTTTAATTTTTTTTAGTGTTTCGTTCTTTGTTAAACAAATATGAAGCATATTAAGAAAAAAAAATGTAATGTTAGAATAAAAAACATGTGCTCAAAGAATATATATTACCGAATAATAATGAACATTGAAGTGTTAGAAATATAACCAATGTAACTATAATATGAAATTTATGTTTTGCATACTTCGGTTTATGTCAATCAAATTATTTTATCAATTTAATTCTTTTTATAAAAGTTGATTATGTTTTTTTCATTGTTAACTTGTTTAGTAAGATAGAAAGAGAAAGTCACTCTAATTTAATTAGTGCTTATTAATTGAAATTTCAAATGCAATATCATTTTTAACTTTTTCTATATTTATGGCAGATTGGCAATAAATTGGAAGCAAAAAGTTATATAATTAATTTTTTTAATAATAAATTGTAATTTAAATCATTAAGGGCATGTTGGACATTTCAAAGGGGGACACCATCTTCCTCCCCCCTTAGCTTATATAATAGAGATTTAAGGAGCTCAAAATCTAAAATCAAATTAAGGCCCTTTAAAGTCCAGCCAAAAGATATGGCAAAATTTAAAGATAAAATATTAAGGTTGTTAGGAGTCCTGTTTCAATCAGGTTTTCTCATTTTCTTTTAAATAGATGTTTTAAAGGATTGTAAGTTTGTAACTGATTGATAATTAACTCTATTCAGCATATTTTCACACGGAAGTTTCAAGTTCCTTTTGAGAGTTAGTGATTTAGTCTTTAAACTTTCACAAATCAGATTTTGTTGATTTGTTGTTGATTCAATTCTTTTACAAGAAATAAGATTGATCCTTTTTAAATTGCCAGGCAAACGAATTGTTTCTTCAGTGTAATTTGATCAAAGTCATTATCTTACATGGATTAAATCACATCACGTTGAAAAGCAAGATGTTTTCGAATCAGTAACTTCATGAACTCAAGTAAACATCCCAAGGAAAATAAAGAGAAACTAGCTGCAACGATTAGCTCTAACCACTCTAATTACTAGGAAGCTATTGAAAAACTCACCTGCGCAGCTCCCTCAGCTACACATATAACAGCTGATCCTTTAGTGTCCAGTAGGTATTCAAGATGCCTCAGAACCCCATGAGGGCCATGTATATGAAATGGTACCTACAATAGCAAACAATAATCTTTAGTAAATTGGTCATATCTAAGCTTTCAGCACTGCAGTTTCTAGTGCCTTGATTGTTTTCAAAACACAATACCTCTGGTATCAAACATATATCAACTTGGCCACTAGCAAGGGAAGCATGCATAGCTATGAAACCACTGCTTCGACCCATCAATTTTACAAGGCCAACACCACGGTAAGCACTATGTGCCTGTCATAAAGGACAAAAGTGGAATCAAGAAGTGAACGGAGTATGAAAAAATTTGAGTTATTGAGTGCTAAAAAAAATCTGTAACAAAAGCAACTTTAGAAAGAGAAACTCCAGTAAAAACAACACTCGATAGTCAATATAAGGTGGTCCAACCTCAATGTAGGCAGAATTAATGGCTCTTTGTGCTTCCTCAACAGCTGAATCAAAACCAAAGGTCTTATCCATAAGCAAGATATCGTTATCTATAGTCTTTGGTACACCAACAACAGCCACCTTCATCCGTCTCTTTCGACACTGTGCCAGAAGAAGCAAACAACATAGAATGAGTACCTTCCTAGACATGACACGCCAAACACACATGCATGCGTGAGAGTGTGTCACACACACAGTCATGCAGAGCAAGTTTGTTGATAACAGTTTAAAAGTCATTAAAAAGCCTAAACTCTTAAACTCRTATCAGAATACAAATTTCAAAACGGAGTAAGCAGTATCATGGTTAAAGTTTTAAGGAAATATCATTAGATCAAAGGGAAAAGGAAAGGAGTTAAATATAATTCCTAGATATCCTAATATAACACGAAAATATCATCGTTTCCACAACTAGGGCTTGCAGGTTTGTATTTGTGAGATATTTTCATAGACAATTACATTATATGTTCGATAAAACTTTTTTACAAGTTCATGACTGTCTAAAGAGTCTCAATTACAACTTCTCTGACTTTTTCTTGTTAAATGATAGGTAAGGGAAGAATGAACAGATTATATGGTCAATAAAAAGCATGATAGCTTCTACTCTACTACCCTGATTGCGGGAATGTTAATCATCAAATTAGGTCCCTATTTTAGCTATAAGAAGAAAAAGAGTCGCATAAAAAGGTAGCTTTATTTCAAACAAAGACTTTAAAAGAAACTAGACTACCAGCTCGCTTAATGTGATCTATACTTCACAGCTGAAATAGATGAAAAGAATAATCTAAAAGGCAAAACATCAAGTTTGATAATTATTCTAAAACCTCRTCATGAATTGCTACTGCACCAGCATGTGTTCCATTTCCACCCAAAACAAACAGCATATTGGTTCCTCTTTCCTGCAATTGATCAGAAATCAAAAGCAAACAATATAAGATATTGCTTCTGTGGACTTGCTATAATTGCCACAACGATTGATATGAAAGTAAAGCCACAAAGATATCCTTAACCCACCTCCATACTGTCCACAATTTCYTTAACAGATGGCCCACCACGTGAAACTCCTAACAAACTTCCCCCGGAGAGGTGAATGTTCTGGACAACTTTTCGTGTAAGCTGCGCATAGCGGGATACACAATTACACACCATCATGTCAAGAATATAAACAAGGATACAATGCACCATCGATTTACTAAGAACATATGGCATATCAGCAGTAACAGTAAAGTCTGTTGTATAGGATCAAGTACCGCTTGAGGGGGGAGGGGGGAGGGGGGAATTACTTACTGGCATCTCTTTCAAGCCCTTATCTGTAAATCCACGGAAGCCAAAAGGCATGCCGACAATGTTTTTTACTCCATATATCTCAAGAGTGATTACAATCTGCAACACRTGAAAAAGTTAGGAAACATAATCCCATGTATAATGGTAAATATCCAGCAGTCAGTTTTTCTCCTTTCTCGATGACAAAATCGAAAGAAAAAATCATAAAGAAGTTCAATATTCACTTATTTACACACAAAAAGGTTGAAATAAAAACATTCTATCTTCTTATACAACGCATATTGCATCAATAAAAACTTGAAAAATATATCGTTTTTGGGGAAATTGCATATTGCAACACATGGCTGTCTTCCAATCTCTTCATTATCCTATATCCCTATGTCTCCTTTGCCAGCTCAGAACCCAACAAACTTAAACAGAGTGCTTAATGAAGTACAGGAAGTAAAGTTAATATGAAGCCAAATAACTTTACTCTCCTAGTCATATGCAATATGAGCTACAAGTGATCTGAGACAAGTTATAGGCTATTTGCAGTAAGCTTGATACCAAAATGAATGAATAAATAAATAAATAAAAATCAATGTTCAAGCTAAAGCTTTTAAATTTGTTGTTTGTAAGCTTGAGTGGTTTAGCATTTGGCTTGATTAATCAATTAATGATACTGGCACCCATATAGTGCCCATGTGTTTCCTTGAGGTAACACTCCCCTATACAATGGAAATGTTCTTTACATATAATGGTAAAAAGAATAAAAGACACATTAAAAATAACTAGTAACATAATAATAGGTCAACGGGGCAAGTGATGCATAAAGGGCATATAGTCAAGCATCCTATAAGAATAGAAAAAGCTCATGCAAGTTCACCTACATGCAGAGCATTATCGTGACCTCCTTGCAGATATTTTACATATATAATAGTAGTAGATTCTAGAGTTTAGACCATGTACACTTGTTCACTTAGCTAGCTGGCCACATACAAAAGACATAAGAAGCTTCCAGCACAAAAATACCTCCATGTAAATAAATCTCAAGACATATGCACCACCCTTCAAAGCCTAATAAGAACATTCCAATAAACACAAAACACCCTTTAAAGTATTCTTATTTTCTTTTCGTTCCCCAACTCTTCAAGCACRCAAGGTAATACTAACACAACTTGGTATTATTTGATTAAACTAGACAAATGGGATAACATGGGCATTTGAAATATGAGGGTTTGATTAGTTAACAATACAAAGAAATAATGTTGGAATTACTATTCAATGGAAATTTTAATATATACAAAACATTTGAATTAAATAACCAAAATTTCCTATTATGAAAAATGAACGACAAACAAATAAATTTTACATGTCAACAAAACATTACATTAGTATAGATAAATCATTAGTATCATAAAATAGCAACTTGTGAAAGTTACCATAGACAACAAAAACAAACATATAATATAACAAAAAATTGAATTAATTAAACAAGTTGCAAGCAAATCTTTTTATTCTTGCAACAAAAATTAAAAATATGGGATTACTAAATTAGAATAATACAATTAAATCATAAGATATTTAATATAAAAAAAAGGCAATTGTTAAAAAAAAATGTTAAATCACCTGTCTTATGACATCATTAAGACCTGGACAAAGACCTCCACAAGTAACAATTGCGGCATTTACTTCTTCTGGTTTAAAATATATTTCCTCTCTTGGACCAGCACGATGCACCCTAAAACAATATAATGTAATGTTGTTTAGTTACAATTTTATTAAATTTATTTTGTAATAAAAAATTAARCAATATACTCCTTTTGTTCCACTAAATTGCTRCCACTTCTACTTTTCACGTTTGCCAATGCACAATTTATATGCTAAATATCTTTTGTTTTACATTAATAAAAATCATGAAAATAGGATTTTAATAGTCAACTCGTTAAAATGATTCAAACTAGATCCCACTTGACTATATCCACTTTTACATATTGACGAAAAATTAAAAGATTCTCACAATTTATGAATAGTAACAGTTTTCTTTATGGCATAAATTTAGTAGAATGGCGGGAGTAATAAGTGTAAAAATAACCATACCATTGCTCTACCCATGTACAATCTGGATCAATGCATTGTGCACCGGCGGATGATGGTGAAGAGTAATCTATAACCTAATATATAAAGGCGTAACATTAACATTTCGTATTATAAATTTAACTTTGTAAAAAAAAATTAAAAAATATATATTATAATTTACTTGAAAACAATTGCAAATAATTAAAGTACCTTCAAAAGAACTCTATCATTATTGTTAATATAACCATGCCATTTCTCATCAGAAGGATAGCCACCAGCAAAGTCTTTACTCACAGGAGACCTTGAAAATTGAAAAAAAAAATATTTAAAAAGTTGATGAAGACAACAATAATTAGATCACAAATACCTCATGTTTAAGTGTTTAACCCTAATTGATTCATAGCATACTAAGAATTAAAATGACAATTATATCAGAATGAGTGTAGTTATGTGTAGTAAATCAGTGGTGACTTATTTTGTCAAAGTAATATTATTGACTTCTAAACTGTGTATAAACTATCTACAATGTACACCTTTCATCAATTGATATCTTTCACATTATAAAAATCAAAATAATAACAAAGTAGTCACGTAGCATTGTCAATCATGAGCTAAAACGAATCTATAGAGGTACCACCCTACAACATGATAATTTTTCTCCACATCACCTCTATTTTAGATTTTTAGTTAGTGCACCAATATCACCACACAAGATTTACAACATAAGTTGTTGGTTTTTCAGCTTATTTCAATAAGTTTATGTTCACTTCAACTTATTAAGCACTCTACTGCTTATTTAAGAAAAAGTTCAGATAACATTAGAAAAATGCAGATCAAATTAGATAAGAAAATTTCAAATCAGATGAGAAAATTACAAAAAACAAAAAACAACTACAAAAGGTTCAATTCAAATCAAACTAGATCAGAAAATTTCATATTGGATAAGTTCATATAAGAAACAAAATTCACAAAAAAAATTCAAATGAATTGAATATAGCCTCAGTTTCAATAAAAAAAATAGTCCAGCTCAATAGTGATAAGTTTTGTACAGTAAAAATGAATTCAATCTTTAAGAAATTTGTTTGTTAAAGTTTCAACAATTTTTAGTTTAACAAAATTCAATTAATGAGAACAAGCCTTAGTAGGGTATCATTTCTATGTAAAGAACAAAGGCATCACAAATAACATAATGAGGTGGGACCCAAATAAAAACGTGTTTGGAAAAAGAAGGCATGTACAATATTCTTCGACAACAAAAACCTCTAAAAATGCATAGGAAAACTTTACTTAGGGCAACTCTTGAACCGAAACTGAATTGATTAGAACTCAACTGAAATGAAATTAAGTTAAAGTAAACACGCCCTTAGTGACATATATCTTGAGTCATTTAATTCTTGTCTGAATAATTTCTCTACAAATTAATTGAAACTCAAGACCTCGATATGTTATCATGTAGAATATATGGAACCCAAAACACCTATTAGTATTTGGTTAACCCTTCATCCATGTCCATCTAGTACTAGACACTCATTTCGTTTGTGGACTTATCTGATTTATTAAACAGCTTATTTAATCACAAATTCTACCTACGTCAAAGCTACTGCAGCTAAAATCTATGTAAACAACTAACAGATAGTAGTCTAATACAAAAATTCCAAGTCATGACTATTAAAATCCTTATCCTTCTGATTATTTTTGCAATTGCATCCTTAATCACTTGTCCTATGAATAATTTTAATGTTTGCCTAACTGACAAAACTACAAAACTACACAACTGAGGGCATTCACAATGGTTCAAACCTCTAGGAGATAGAGGTTTGAACTTGTGCCACATCATTTTCACACAAACCTCTCTCACTAACAATAGTTCAAACCTTTTAGGGGTTTGTTGGTGGGACCCAATATATATATACTAAATTGTCTTTTACCAAACCTTATTTTATTTCCTATTTATTTCATACCCCATAACCCACCTAAATTCCACATCACCCATACAAACCACTTAATATTTCCATACCCCTCCCAACATTCAAACCCCATCAACTACCCTCAACAATAAGGGGTTTGAAAATCAAACCTTACAACTCAGACACAAACCTCATGATGAACCTCTTATTGTGAGTGCCCTAGAAATTCCTTTGTGAATTTCAGGTATATTCTCTTCGACTTTATTGAGGATTCATACTTATTTGTATTTCTTGATACTCATCAAAAGTAGTGATAAGTAAGTTCTAACAACATATTTGTATTTATTAGCATTTCTTGATACATATTTGTAGTTATTAACACTTATCTTTGACTTATCAAAAATTATTTTATTCAATAACAATTGAATGAAAATAAGTTGAAGAGAACCAAGGCCTCAATGGGTTCATGTTCTTGGAAAAAAATCCCTTGAGACCTTTTGTAAAGGAAAAGCCCCAATATTTTCGACATGCATAATATCTCAATCAATCAAAAATTACAGAATGCTTCCGCTATCTCAACCTAAACCATTAATGTTTCATGATATGCAAACCTGTTTTACCAACATTCAAAATAGTTCTACCGCATATAACCTAGCAGTGAATTTCAGCCAAAGACATGCAGAATCACTACTCGCCAGTCGCAAGTACAGACAAGAAACATATGACGAGATGCCATATCCTCTGTCATGAAATAAATGCAACAATTGACTATTATTCATTCCATTTATTTTGTTAAGGAAATACTTTTACTCCAMTTCAAATTTATACAATAATCAAACGAAGCTTTCAACTTCAACGCAAACGAACAAAAATCAATTTAACAAAACTCCAATTSCAACAATTCTGAATTACACTAGTAAAAAAATAACAAGTGTGATTCCAATTAACAAACAATTCTCAAACATGAATTATAACAGAAATKCAAACTGCAAAACAGGAGTATTACTCACTAAAATCAAAATTCAGAAGAAGAAAAAAAAAAAGTACCGCATTTTGAGGCAGAAAGTAGAAGGAATAGGTTTAAGATCCTTGAAAGTGTCAGTAAGATGAGGCAATTCAAATCTGCGCTCRAATTCCTGCTGATACTTGGTCTTCCACTCTGGATCGCTCAAATCGATCTCCTCCGACAAAATCTCACTGTTCCCCGCACTCGCTGACGCCGTAATCGACACTCGTCGGTGGCTTCTCCTCGGMAAGCTCAGCCGTGTAGCGCYGCCGTTTGCGGCGAAKAAGGCGGTGGTTTTCGCCGCGTGCGGTGGCGCAATTACCGAGGCGATCGTTGGTGATAGTGTCTCCATTGAAGATGTTTGAATGAATGCGTTAGAATTGAAGGTTGAGATGCGATTTAAAGGGATTAAAGTGGGAGATTGATGATGAGAGGAAGGAATAGTCCCGTGAAATTGACGAGCACGGGATTCGTCAAGAGCATATTAACACCAACAGCAAAAGGAAGAAGAAGATGATGCGAAAAGTTGAGCAGCGAACTAAAAAAAAGTCAACAACTCTGACTATTGTTTTTTCAACAATTAACAACACTTCTTTTCCCAACAACTGTTTTTCGCTTTTTTGTTCTTGGCCGATTCTGGGATTAACAAATGCAATACTGTACTTCGTAGGTTTGTAGGGCTCAACTAAACTACTTGTAACTCAAAATTTGATTTGTATTTGATCTGACTTTTCTATTTATATAATCCCGAATTGAAACTTGGATTGGATATTTGAATCGAAAGTATGGATTAAAATTCAGATAGATATTCGATATCTAGAAAAATCAAACATCGAATATCCAATAGGAGTACATCATTCAAAAAATTTGCACCTTATTCACAAATTTTTAATATCGAAGTATTTTATAACAAGTATGTGTAGTATTTGTTTTGGAATTAATTAGGATATYCGAAATATTACGGGACGAATACGGATATCATGTACTCTATCCAAATTTTCAAATACAAATATCTGGATCATGATCTAGCTCATATAAGTATCTCACTTTTTATAGCCTTGGAAACAAACTGATATCAAATGACCTGTTCATTATTGTGTTTTAATTTGTTTTGTTATTCAACAAAAAATTGTCGATTAATGTTATGTCCAATCCGGCAATACTTTGTATTTGGTTTAATTAAGCATAGTTTAAGAAAAGACTATTGTGTAGATTTAAATACTTTAATTTCCTCTATAAGAGATTTWMTTTTCCTTCGAAAACAACTAAACATGAAGTTGATACCGTTTGAGACTCCCCTACGACCTTACCCTAACAAAAAGGGATAAATTGAGAGCAAGCTTCTCTAAAAAATAAAAGTCTTYAGAGTAGATTTAAGTCATTTCCTCTATAAGAGATTTACTTTTCGTTCGAAAACAAAAAAACATGGAGTTAATATCAATTTGACTTGAGACTCCCCTCCGGTCTAACCCTATCAAAAATGGATAAATTGAGACTTTGAGAGCAAACTTCGAKAAATAAAGCCCAACCATAGGAGCATGAACAACCATACTGTCTAATGCAAAAGGGCCATATATAACGAGCGCTGATAGGTGCGGTACACTAYTGCATGTCTGYTGCACGGGTACTGTTCATATATTTATTTMTTTATTTATTTTTGCAAATCATAGTGTGATTTTGTCATATCCTCGATTCATTTTATCATATCCTTGGTTCATTTTCACCTATCTTAGTGTGATTTTGTAATATCCTTGATTCATTTAAGCATATCCTTGTGATTTGCAAAAAAAAAAAAAATCATAGTGTGATTTGCAAAAAAAAAATAAAAAATAAAAATAATCTGACAGCTGACAGCCCACTGTCACGTGGGGCCCACCAAAAAATGACGAAACTACCCCTCTGCTGCATTGATTCATGCAGCAGTTTGCTGCATAAATCATTTCTCATATATAACTAAATCCAACCACTCACAATGTAAAGTTTAAAATCTTCCAAAAAAAAAAAAAAACACCTAAAAATGAGACAGAAATATGTCAAAATACAATACCATGTGCATGTAAATATATATGATGCAAGCAATCTTATATTATATGATGGATTATGCTTCAAAGGCTGGCCAAAAATATGCAGAAAAACACCCTTTGTTTACCTTCCAAGTTAAGTTGGTACTATCTTCATTAATCTGTTAGTTTTATTTTTAGTCGTTGATTTGATTTGATTTCATTTTCTGGGATTTATGTGAGTTACAGATATTTGGCGCCTAAATTTGATGAAATCAAAGTGTTTAAGTGTTGTTATACTTCAATCATGTAATGTTTTAGGTCCTATTCATTTGCTTGATTTAAGTGCTTTATTCCATGTTATGCAGTCACATCAGCATTTGATTTCATTGGTGTATATAAGTTTTGGACCAACTAACATAAAAGTTGTGCACTCRGGATTACTCATCAGATCATAACACAATAAGAAGCATGCATTCAAACATTGCTTGAATTGGTTAGCTTCATGTTTGGTTCAATAGCAGGTTGTTTTTTCTTCTCTTATTTTTGTTTAATTTCTTGAGTTTGGTCTTACTTTTTCTTGTTGCTTTAATTTGGCCGTTGTATATATATGAAGTAGGATTTTGCTCTTATATAATCGAATGCTTGAGTGCTTYTTTATTCACATTCGACGATTGTCTTTATGTTTGATATTTGTCATGTTCTTGTGATACATGTATACCTTTGTGGGATGTAGGTGTACTATTAGGGGTTTACAAATTCAAAAAACTAATTAGAATGTATGTGTTTGAAATTAAATTAGTTGAATTGGTTAATGATAATGATTAATTGATTATCATTAATTAAGTTGGATAGCAGTAAAATATCATTTGACGTTACACGGCAATTGGGGAACTTCATTTATACACAGGGTCATATGATGAATATACATACAACTATATAAGTACTTCCTATAAAACTTCATGGTTACCCCATGAAATTATTACAAGTATAAATAATTTTTTTACTATAAATATGCAATCCTTCTAAAAAAATGTTCTAAAGCGTATGTACACATTACAAACCAAGAAGTGTAAAAAGATGTAAAATAGAAAAGACGAGATGATAAAGTTTTCACGATGATGAGTACGTCAAAAGAAAACAATTACTTGTGCATGAGCTGATGTGAGACAAGTATTTCAACTTCAAAAAAACGAAGCGTAAAAATCATTTATCGTGATCATGAGACTATTACTACGGTTTTTCAATCCGAGTGAATTTTTTTATTTTTTATTTATTTTTGCAATGAGTCACGTAGTAGGTGAGTAATATTTCAATGGTGTAATATGAAGATTCATATCCCTTGACCTCAAGGACAAGGTGGATTGAGTCACGCTTCCAAACTCCTTCCTCAACGAGTCCATTTTTTTAAAACTATTGTATTTTGAAAAAAATACTTAAATAAAGCCTAGTTGATGTACAACCATATGGAATTCAAGTATCTGAAATAGCCCAAAATTTGAATTTGCACATTAAGCCCTGTAAAATTAATTTTTCCTTGTAATGATCACTAAGAAGTAAATAGGCAGGAAACAGCTTACATTTATTTTATCAAAAAAAAAAACATATGCAAGGTAACACCTGATGTCCTGAAGGAAGAGAGAGGATCAGAGGAGAGTAGAGATTGGGACATTGAGAAAGATCTAGAGGGAGAAATAAAGAAGAAATTTGTCGACTCGCGATTCGCTCTGCATACCTATCCTACACCACAAAGACAAGCAGAACACTTGTAAGTAACACCAACTGAAGCAAGGCAACCAAACAGAGTTTCATAAAACATCAAGGCAATTTCTGAGGTCAATTGCATTAAGATGTGATGGAGCTGACCAAAGTCGATATTAAGAGATTTAAGAAGCTCGATAACCACTACATCAATAAAGTATCGGGAGGGTTGTTCTCGTTAATAAGCTTAATCCCTCTAAGAAATTCGATTGGGCCAACAGTCTTAGATCGGGCTCTATACTAAACGTTGGTCGTAACATGGTACGTAACAAGGTACAAATAATTGGAAAGCAACAACAACATGAGGCCAGGAGAACCAATAAGTCTTTGGCCAAGAAAAATATATTTATCCCATAGATGAGGCCATGGAGGTGTATGGGTTGAAGACCGGATGATCATTAATTCATCATTTTTTAACGCGATATATTCATAATTTTATATTAATATCATAAATGTATTTATCCTTTGGTTGTGAGTATAATATATTTATATTGCTAATTACCAAGTATTACTATATATTTTGTTTTGGTGAAACCAAAACTAATTAAGCTTTTATCTATTAAGATAATCACATACAAAAAAAAAAAGAGGGAGAGAGAGATGATTGTGTATTGTTATTGGTTGTAATATTGTATTACTAGAATTTTAACTACGTAATTACATAATGGATTGTTGTTCATATGTTTGTCAGCAAATGGACGAATAATGAGATCTTTTCAATGTAAATAAATGTAGTACGTTTTAGCCTGAAAATAACTTATAAGAACTTTGCTTAAGAATTTGAAGGTAAGTTATACATGAATAGATATTTAATTAAAGTCTTAGCAACATTTACCTTTGATTAACAGATTAACTACCCTCGATYTAGTTCAAGATTTATTATAAGTTACTTTATCTTGGTAACGATGATAATAATAATTTAGATTAATTTTTGGTGTTAAGAGTCACAGAGGTGGAGATTAAAYTCGATTTCAAGATTTCCTCGAATCAGAAGTTAAAGTWTAACCATTTAATTATCATTCACACTCATCAATAAGGAAGATTATAACATCTTATCTGAATCAAAAATTAATGAAAGGAAAAAATGACTAGTCGTTGTCATTTTTTTTCATGGATTTTCATTAGATTATTATGGGATGCTTTTAATTTTGAAGCAAAAACAAAAAAAACAAAACTCTGCCTTTATTTTGGCCTTATGAAAAAGAGAATTATGTGAAAATTTGAAAGCAAGGAAGACCAGTCAGCCTTTAGCATTTTGCGTCCATGCAGTTCCATTCCATTTTGGTACTTTTTTAAATACTTATCGGTAATGTTAGATATAGAGGAAAAGAACGAAATAATGGAGCTTATTTTACTATGTCCCGGAATAAATATCAAAATGATCTCGACATTCCTTTTGTCTTATCCAACTTGGTCATCAGGTTGACACACTTAGCACTCTTGGTCTACGTTAGTGGTTTTTGGTCTGGTTTCTGAACCCCCGAGTACCCGTGGTAGATGTAGGGTTCAAGCCATGCAAGAGTGATTATTTGGGAACCCGTTCGCCAGCAGTTTTGCACCCACGTGTGATGCTATTAGGAATTAGATTTATGTTTCGACTTGTACTGTGCACGTTACCTCTTCTCTTAGAGTTTACCGTATCAGTCTGTGCTTATTTAACCAGGTCATCATTGGCGACCCAGTAGAGGGTGTGCACGTGGCATGATATACGATATTGCTTATTCATGCTCGCCTCATCACATGAGTGGTGATCCGCTTAGCCAGCCTCTATGCTTTTAGTCATTGTATACTCGTTATGCATTCAACATTTTTTTTGCCGAGAGGATAAGCTTATTATTTTTTTTCGTTACGACAAATCAAAATTTTTGCATTATGAGGTTGAAGGATTTATATTAAACACATATTCACATAATTTTACACTAGAGAATAGTATAACTTTTATGTTAAATATATTTCATGATTAATCCGCTATTCACATTGTTAAATCTATCTCGAATTCGTAAATTTGGATTTTACTTTATTTGATAGAAGAGCTTTTATATAACGACAACGGGGTACAGGCTTTCACTGGTCATGTGAAGTATAAGTGTATGAAACCCGATTAAATGGACATGTCCTATTGGGCCGAACCTTATCCACATCCACTTATTTTCTTCTGGGCTTTTTGGGTTTGCCTTGTATGTCAGAGTCACGTTTACCTGACTGATATGGACCTGATCGGTTCCGGCCCATTGGCTATGTCTTACCTTTATCCAAAAATTTTTAAATAAATGACACGGATAGTCATTTTTTCCTTTTCGTATTTTATTGTCAGTAAGTGTTATTCTTCTTATTGTGAGTGTGAATGATCATTAAATGGTAACTCCTACTTCTTGATTCGAGGAAATCTTAGAATCGAAGTTAATCGTCCACCTCTGTGACTCTTAACCAAATTCTAGATTAATTTTATCCGTTACCAGATAAAAGTAATCTAATAAACCTCTTGAACATAAAACGAGGGTAGTTAATCTGTTAATCAAGGTAATGTTCTAACTTTATAATAAAATTCATATTCAGATAATACGCTTCAAATTCTTAAGGACCAGTTCTCATTAGGTTATTTTCAGGCTACAAACTATCAATTCTATTTACTTGAAAAGATCTTTTATTCGTCCATGACTGAACTGAAAGAACACATCATGTATACCGTAGTATGTCTAGTACTACAATAATTGACCAACCATACATACTCAATTCATCTCTCTTCCCTTTTTTTTTTTTTTTGTATGTGTTCTAATAGAATAAAAGCTTAATTATTTGGTTCATCCAAACAAATGTGTATACCTAGCGTATTACATAATCAAATTTTACACTCCACACACAAGTATACATTATGTGATTTACTATAATTATTATTATCGCGTTAAATGATGAACTTAATGATATCCGGTCTCACAAAACCATAACCCCTGGCTCTCTATGGGATAAATAATTATTTATTGGCCAAAGACTTCTTGGTTTCTCCTGGCCTCATGGTTGTTGTTGCTTTTTTCCAATTTTGTACCTTATTAGTTAAATACGTACCACGTTCACTTAGATTAGAGCTAAACCGATCTAAGCTGGTTGGCCAACATCGAATTTATCTAGACGGGATTTAGACTTTTAACGGACAATCCCGATCTTTAATTGAGTGTACGTGGTTATCGACGGCTATCTTAAATCTCTTATTATCGATTCTTTGGTCAGATCCTCACATCTTAATGCAAATTGACCTCAGAAATTGCCTTGATGTTTTACTTGACACTTCTTCGTTTGGTCTGACCGTTGCCTTCCAGTTGTGTGTTACTACAGTGTTCTGCTTGTCTTTTGGTGTAGGATAAGGGTATGCAGAGCGAATCGCGTAGTCGACAACTTTCTTCTTTGATTTCCCTCTAGATCTTTCTCATGTCCCTTCATACTCTCCTCTGATCCTCTTATCTGCCTCAGTACTCGGTTGTTACCTTGCATATGTATATTTTCTTGTTGATAAATAAATGTACTGTGTTCCTGCCTAATTTACTTCTTCAGAAGCATTACAGAAGAAATTATTTTACATGGCGCTTAAATGTGCAAATTCAATTTTGGGAGCTATTATCAGATACTTGATTCCATATGGTTGGGTAGCATCATAGCCTTTATTTAAGTATTTTTTTCAATACAATCGAGTTTAAACAAAATGGACATCGCTCCTGGGAAGCGGAGTTGAACGCGTGACCATCCTGTCCCTTATGAGTCACTAGGGATAGTAGAATCTTCGACTCTTCAATTATCACCATTGAATAATTACTCCTATACCGCGTGACTCATGCAAAAATAAATAAACAAATAAAACATTCCTCGAGATATGAAAACCCGTAGTATGTCTCATGATCCGCATAAATGCTGATTTTTACGCTTCGTTTTTTTGAAGTTGAAATATTGTCTCACATCGCTCACTGCACAAGTATTGTTTTCTTATTTGAACCGTTCCATCATCGTGAAAACACTATCCATCGTCTTCTATCTACTATCTTTACACTTCTTTGTTCGACTGGCGAGGTGGCCGCGATGTGTTGCGTGAACCTGACCTCCTTATAAACGCATATTGTTTTCGGGCAGAGACTGCATACCCGCATCGATTTTTAGGCAATAGAAGCAGGGTGGC